>VZRN01011462.1:706754-716856 GCA_013397935.1 Dasyornis broadbenti
AAAAAAAAAATACATGCATCCTTCCAACAACAAGGGGCATGATAAAGCAGGGTAGAAGAGGCTTATTCATGGTGAGATGCAGATCAGGGCAGCAGGACAGATAACTGATACGTCTATTGATGAACGAACAAATTGCTTTATTCAGTACAATTACCTCAGCTTCACTGACCTGCATCCTCATTTTCATTGCTTCATATCCATGAAAGTCTTGCTGTGTATTGTGAAGTCCTTCAGTAAAATAAGGACATTTTTTCAGTGACAAGCATTGTCTAAGGCATCACTGCTGATAAGGAGTAGAGTCTGCATGTGAATTTGTCTTCTGATGTCTGTTCTTCTCAACACGTGCCAACTTTGCTGAACTAAAAACTTCAGTAATTGTGTTTTGGTTTGGTTTTTTTTAATTTATGAAAAGGAGCTCACTTGTCAAGAAATAATTATTTAGAAGTATTTCTTTTCGGCTTTTTCGATGGCAGTCCAAATTTGTCTCAGTCTGCAATGTGTGTATGAATGTGACAATAAGGAAAGATAAGGGTATTTGTGTTGTGTGACTACTTTGACTTAATGATCACCAGGTTTCTGAAAAACTAATTGTTCTTAATCAAGGAGATCACAGACAAGAGAAGTATTTCATGTGAAGTTTTTCTTAATTTGGGTTAAAGATTCTTCATATTAATTTAATATTTTGAGTGTTCATTGTTGCTTAAGTAAATTGCCATTCATTTTATTTTGAATGAGTGACAATTACAATAACAGTGTTATAGAACTCTCACTGATCTCTAGGGAACTTTCATGGTAAAAGACATCGTTCAGTACTATGGAAATTCAGTTTTATTGTGAGATTAAATCATTGGTGAGAAGAGATGTGCATTTTAATATTTGCTTCTAGTTTTGCAATCTGTTCTAGAAGATGCATGTATACAGATAGGCTCTAAGTTTCCATTTATATGTCAGAACAGCGCTGAGTAGAGAGGATATACACTTGAGAAATTGTTCATATTTTTTATCAAAAGTTTTGTTCATGCATCAGTAAAAAAGTAATAGAACAAAGGTTCTGTTCCCACTAAAGGTTGTTACAAATCTTTCTATCTTTGAACTTCCTAGGTTTTTATCTCTCATTGGAGGAAATGTAAATGACATAGGAAAATCAGATATGCAGCAAAAAGTAAATGCGGTAATTCAAAAGGAAGGACTGGAAGGTACAGCCAAGAGCCTTAATACCACTGTGCACACACTGCAGCTGATCATTGATGGTCTCACTCAGCCTGAAGGCTATGACATCCGAACAGGTAAACCAAAGTTTGGAAGGTTGTAATCTCAGTTTGCTTGTTCTACATATCCATTTTAAACCAGCACATTTGCTTCTAAAATCAGTAGTAGGTTTTCATGGACATGGAACTCCATTTCTTTTCTCAGTCAGTGTAAAGGCTGTATCACAGTCAGATGTTTCTTTCCAGTTGGATAGGTAAGGAGTGTGAATCCTGTCTTAAATCATGGCATTTTCAGCCATAGGAAGGGGAGTTGTATGGCTGTTAACAAAAGAAATAGTTTCAATATGCTGACTCTCTGCTAATTGAATCTGTGTTGGCTCTCCATCACAGAGGGGAACGCTGAGATCCAGGTGAAACAGTAGTAATAAAGTTCTGTGGAGCAGTAGTGAATAGTTCTGCTCTTTTATTGCCCTGGTTTCTTGGAGACCAGTGTAACTGAACCATGTGGCTCATGACCTACCCTGGTTAAAAGCTGCAGTGCTGCTGAACAGTTTGAGGTCGAGGAAAAGGAAGATGAGGTAAGTAATTAAGTAAAATCTGGAGATACTGGTGTGTAATGAAACTTACTGCTGGATTCTCTTACAATAGCAAGAGAAAGGTAGAAGCAAAGGTGCAGGTTTGTAATAACAAGTAATAAACATATGCATAAAAAAAATCCAAATGAACATTTCTGTCCCCCTTTTTTGGTTCATTAATAGTTTCTGTGTATATTTTTAAAATATTCTCCACTAGTGATCTTGAAAATGGATATTTTCTTTGTCTCAGTTTGCTCTGGTGATCTCACATCTGAATTACAGTAGGATAGACTATTAATATAGGAAGACATAAAAGCAAAAGAGAGAGACTCTTCAGTGGAAATATTCCTATTCTGCTGATCTAGGACGTTTAGTATTACTTTAGACAGACTCTGTGACTGGAGTAGGCAGCCTAGTGGCCTTATGTAGCTATATGAATTTCTCCATCATGAGTCCTTCCCATGGGCTGCAGTTCTTCAAGAACTGCTCCAGCATGGCTCCCTTCCATGGACTGAAGTCCTTTAGAAACAGACTTTCATTGTTCCCTAATGGGGCAAAAGTCCTGCCAGAAAACCTGCTCCAGTGTGGACCTCCCACAGGGTCACAGCCTTCATTCTGGCATCCACCTGTTCTGGTGTAGGGCCCTCCATGGGCTTCAGGGGAATCTCAGCTCTGCACCTATGGTGTCTGCAGAGCTGTTTCTCTCACATGGCTGCAATTGCTGATGCACAGGGATCTTTTTTTTCTTTTTGAAATGTTATCCTAGAGGCACTTAACACCACTGTTGATGGGCTCAGCCTTGGCCAGCAGTGGCTCTGTTTGACGCAGGCAAAGCTGCTAGCAGCTTCTAACAGAAGCCACTACTCACAGTAGCCCACACACACACCTACCAAAGCATTGCCATGCAAAGCCAATACAGATCCACAGACTGATTAAATTCCAGTGCATTTTAGCTATAAACTTGTTCAGGCTGAGTTTTATTTTTCAAAAGCAAACAGAAAAGAATGGTTGTAATTCTGGTTTGGTGATGTTCCCTGTGGAAAAATCTAAGTCCTTACTATATCTTGGAAAGGTCAAACAATGGTAGGGAAAGGTTGATGGGAAGTTGTTGAGATGGCTCAGAAGGGTTTTCTGCAGAAGCAGAAAGTGGTAGGAAAATAAGAGTTTAAAGAAACCTATATGTGCCCTTGAATGTGAACATTAATATCCCAATATATTACCTGCTTGTGATCATGCCTGTGTAATTTTCAAGTTTTCTGGGCAAAGCAGCACTGTGGTGAAGATGATGTGATGTCATGATGCAGGTGAATAGCAAGCCTAAGAACAGTGCATTGCTGGCTTTTCTTGTAGTATGTGATGAGACTGAGTATTCACCTCCCTGAGTAGAAATTTCTACAGGAATAGAATTTCATGTATAATCAATGTAGCTCAAGAATCACCTCAAGTATTTTCTCCCTATATCTGAAAATTTAAAGAATCTTTCAGTCACTGGCTACTATACAACACACTTCTGATCCCCTCATGATAGTTTCATAACACAAAATTCACGGTACTTATTACTTCACTAATCAAAGTCTTTTCAAGTGATTCATAAAATATAAGAACCAAGTTGTTTATCACAGATGGGTCTTTATTTTAAAAACGTACTGAAAGCAGTATTTGGGACATGAGAGCTACCTTGGGATGACTTATTAATTAGAAACAGTCATCTGGAAACAACTCTTAGAAATCCTTTTTCTCCAGAGTCTTATTTGTGTTTCTTGTTTCTTATAACAGATTTTGATAAACCTGACTTCAAGAGAAGCATAGTCTGCTTTGAAGACTTAAGAGTTGGTGCTGTTTTGACTGGAAAAGTTGAAAATGCAACACCATTTGGAGTTTTCGTTGATATTGGTGTGGGAAAATCGGGTTTGATTCCAGTGCGAAACATAACAGAAGCAAAACTCTCTAAAGTGAAGAAAAGAAGAAGCCTCGGCCTAGGTCCTGGAGAAAGAGTGGAAGTTAAAGTGCTTAATGTTGATATTCCTCGATTGAGGATAACGTTGGATCTTATTCGTGTTTTATGAGAGGGGTTTCAGTGACTGAACCTTGACTTAAAGGTTAAGTCATGTCAGCGAGGTTATGGAGACTCAGGCAATTTAATGAGGGTTGAAAATGAACACATTTTGAAGCCTTCTGCGCCTTGCTATTTTTTTTTTTTTTTTTTTTTTTTTTTTTTTTTAAATTTTAATTTAACAGTTTTTCCACATTTCTTGAATCCTTTCTGTTAATAGTTGTTGGAACAGTTTTTTGGATTACCTCCAAGCAACCTTGTTATTTTGTCTGCAGAGCAAATCAAATTCCAGTGGGCTGAGAGACAGATCTCTTATCTGTTGTCTGTGAAAGATTTGCTGTCTTAATCTTTAGTTAGTACTGCACGCGCAGACACATCTATAGCTCCCCTTCAAATTGCCTGTTTTCTGGTTGACAGTAAAAAAGAGGGCTCCTAGTTGTAGAAAAAAAAAAGTGATCTTTTTAAGTTAAGTGGTAACGATGTTGCTTCAAAAGTAGACTGAGGAAAAAGTATCTGCTAAAACTGTTGATGGTTCAGAAATAGTTACCTTTAATTTATTTGACCAACACTATTAGGAGGTCTATTTACCTGTGTTATGTTTGCTTGTTCAGTTATCATGGATTAACACAGTTGGATGTACCTTGCAGTTTAAGGAACTTTGCTCAAAGGTATCAAAAGACATTTATGTTGTTCTGTACTGTTTTGCAAAATAAAAACATTTCTGTCCATCTTTTCTCAGTGTACTGGTTCTACAAGTGATTTAACAGTTCCAATTGCCTTTCTTTCCAACACATGCTTAATCAGTAACACTTCAGCTTAAGGACTTCTATTTTAATAACAATGCTCACTGTTTCCTGCTAGGAGTGCCTAGCACAGAAGGTTTGTTTCTTCTAACTAAAGACTTTTTGGTTTTGTGGTATTTTGGTGGTGTTTCAAAGGGTTTACCACTTGGTCCAAATTTGCAAAGGACAGGTATAGTGGAGGATTAGTTTCCAGCGACAGCAGATATACATATATATATATATATATATATAGTCTTTCCAGGGAGTTTTCAGTGTGTTGGACATTTATTCCTTTGGAGTCATCAAACTTGCCTGTAAGTTGGCAAAAACTCTGGTCTGCAACAGATGAGCCCAATATACTATAGCAAGTGTCAAACATATTTGATGACAAGGTTTCTAACTCCAATATCCATACAGTTGTTGGCACAGGGTCTGCGTATGAGTTAGGAAAAGATTGGCGCTGTTTAAGCTCCCAGCTCTGTGCTTTAGTTTTCAAAATGACAAGTCAGCGGTAGACAGTGTATTTTGGAGATTAAAGAATCATTTAGCAGATGGAAAAAAGGGGATCTTCCTAGCATCACTGCATTTGTCCACTGAAGAAAAGACAACCATTTTCTATTACGCTAAAGGCAGCACAGCTTGGAATCATGTTTTGCAGGCTTTTTGAAATTTTCCTGTAATACTTCTGCAAGGTAGATTTGTTGTTATGAAATTAGAAACTGTAATACCATGTTACTGTCTTGGAAAGTACTGATGCAAAGCAAAGTTGAATTTTTTTTTTTCCTGCAGGCGATGCATTCACTTGCAGCACTATGTCCATCAGTAGAATTAAGTTCTGCTAAGCTTTATATATGATCTCTGCAGTATCTAAGCACTTAGCAAATGAACTGGATTTGCTTGGCCTTCTCTAAGGAGGAGATAAGCTTGATTTCCTGAAGCTCAATTCAGTGGGTAATAAAAAGAGTATTTCCTCTTTTGGTGCCATTTTGTTTGTTACTGAAATTAATTTTTTTAATCCTTAATGTTGTGAGGACTGTAGCATCTTTTGCATTTTTGTGTATGTCTCTCGGATTATAAAATTCTCTAAATGTAAGACATCTTGAGACTATTTCTCTCACTGTCAACTCACAGGAGGCTTTTTGCTTACTCAGAGGACTGACCCACAATCCAGTGTACATACTCATAAGTAGTTTGCTTTCTCATTAGTGGAACTCAGCAGCTTATTCTGTATCATCACAGGGACTGTAGGAAAATATCGTGTCTATCTCTGAATTTTTTTAACCACACCGAAATGGGAAGTATCTGACTTCATGTCATATATCTACAATGTCTGCAGCTCAGCAAATATAATCCCATTATTTGTCAGCTAGCGCAGTGCCTTAACTACTTCCCACAAAAATATTTTTCCATTGCAGTTTCTTTTTTTCTTTGCCAGAACACAGCAGTTAAAACAGCCTAGTGAGAGTCTAACAAGGATGGGTATGTCAACTTCTCATGTTTTGTCAGATCTTTGGAGATTTCAAAATTATTTCTTCTTAATCTAATTCTCAGTTTTCATCTTGAATTCTTGTGGTGTTCAAATTTTTGACATCAAAGCATCAACACTGTTTTCTCTAATTCATCTTGCCCTTTAGTTTCTGAACCAAGATTATATATATATATTTTATTTTTTTTTCTGGATGGATGATTTTTACCATTTGAAATGCAGTCCAATCTTTGGAACAAATTCAGTACTGCTTAATGGTGACGCCTTGAAAATTTAAAACAAACAAACAAACCCCTGCTTCCTCCTGATCTAATTGCTTCAAAATACAGTTTCTCAGAAAATTAAATACAAGTCTTTAAGTTGCACTAAAAATTCTACTCTTGCCTTAAGCTGTAGATTCCAAGGCATCCACGCACAGTTCTACCTCTCCCCAGAGAGTAAATCCAGCCCATTGATCTTGGATGACAATCTGCCTTTTTAGTCCCACCCTCACTCAAATAGTCTAGTATTTTGCAATCACCTTCCCCTGATATGCAAGCCCATAAGAAGAGCTTCTAAAGATTTCCTGTGCTTCAGATATTTACACAAAGGAGAAGAATTCTTCTACTAAGCAAGATGGCACTTGTATGCCTGGCTGTAGTAATGCAAAACAAGAGTTTAAAAGAAGCCATTTGTTTTGGTTTTATTCTTGCCTCAGGCAGTTTTAGGCAGCATATATCAATTTTCCAGAAACTTGTCAACCTCAGGAATGATTTAGTGTGCTGTTAAACATAATAAAATCAATAGGAAAACAAATAGAATTTCCATGAGGAGCAGACATTTAGAGAAGCTGGTCCATATGGCATATAGACATGCTGAAATTTGGGCTTTGTGGGGTACTTGTGTTAGAAAAACTGCATACCACGGGAAAGTAATGCATAATTCAGGAGAACAAATAATCTAACAGCTTTGTGGTAGTGCGTGTTGAACTTGGTGTCTGTATTTATTTAACAACAAATACGCTTAGAAACTCTGTGCCTGGAAGCTAGAAACCAAACATGAATCATATTTGGCTAATTTCAGAGCTTTCTATAAGGAGCCCTACCCACTGTGAAGTGAGTGCTGAGTGAGTTCTCAGTTCAGCCAGAATAGCACCTTGCTTTTCTAGACTTCCTGAGGGTAATTTATGTACCTGCTTAGCACTGCTTAAGGACATCCAACTTCGAGACTATCAATCCTGTGAGAGTGGAAGGAACAAGTTGGTAGTGCCAGTCCGTGTTACTCTGTGTCCATCCCTTTTGTTCAAGGTTTCGTAAAGAGCTGTGAGGGAGTTCAGGTGTCCCCAGGGCTATGTAAAGGTTAGGCAAGTCAGTAATTCCACTCCTTCCCATTAGAGACCACCTAAAGGTTTGAGAGCACCTCTGTTTACTGGTCCCAACATTTCCTCACCCTCCTCATGGGCATGTAGAAGCTGTAATTGTTCAGAAGTGTTTCATTTTGAGAAATCCTTGTGAATCCATACTGTATAAAGCTTCACAAGTAAATGATGTGTCTGCCTTCCTCACAGCAAACCTCAGTGACTAGTTTATAGAGAACTTCAATTGCCTGTTTCCAGTTGAGCCTCTAAATGGTCCCTCTGGTGGGTGTTGTAACTCTGTGCTGGCTACAGGTACCTCCTGCCAGGAGGCTGTTGGAGATCATTCCTTATTGACAGGTACTTCTAGGAGCTGACCATCTATTTCATGTTAGAATTTTGGTTGGGTGTTTTTTCAGCTGGATATAAGTCACTCGTAACAGCAGCTGATGAGAATTTGTAGAGACCTGGAGTTAATAGCAAATCATAAGTGTATGTATGGCACCACAGACTTTACTACAGCTTCTGCAAGTTGGAAATAACAAAGTTCTGCAAATTGGGAACAACAAAATTGTTCAATCTGGGAGGGACCAGTGCTGGAGTATTGCTTCTGTGTGAGCTTGCATAACGGGGATTGCTGCTTTTATTCAAGTCTATTGGTTTTCATGCTGTTTCTATAGCTGTTAGGTCTCCTGTGAGCGTGTTCTAGCTGTATCAGAATCCTAAGAGATTCTCCACGCTTTGAAAGGGAGAGAGGACTGGTGGCCATGTCCGGAGCAGGATGATTCATGCCTCTGAGAATTTTAGATCTAACTAAAAGTTCAGGGTAAAACACTCAAATCTCATCTCACCTGCTCTCTGTCCCTGACTAGGATCGGTCTTTAAGAAGTGATCAAGATACCACCACCTCAGAAAAGTTAATCAGGGTGTTGTTTTCTCCTTATCTTACAGATCCATTTATCCTGCTACACTGGTATGTTGCTAAATGAAAAATGTTTTCAGTATGCAATCAGCTAAGCTGGAGTTATGCATTCTCATGTCTCAACGAAAGTCATATTTCTAGGAAAAGACTGCCTTTATTTGTGGTCAAGCAGTGAATTTTTTTGCATATGACTCACAATGAGGTATGTGGAAATAATATCATGAGAGGAACTGTTATGCTTGGGGGTCATTTACAAAGATTGAATAGAAGTGAAATCTTAGGAAAGTACTTTCACCTCAGAATTAAATGTGTGGAATAGCATGGCAGAGAACAGAAATTGCCACATACCAGAGGCTATATATTGGCACCATGACTGCTTTTTTGTGTGATGAGGAGAGGGACGGGCAGGAAATGGAAGGAGATGGAGGGATTTGGGGAAGAACATCCTGCAAGATGTAAATGGTCTTATGGGAATGAAGTTAAGATGATGAAATGCAAATGGTAGTAATGTAATGGTAATGTAGTAGTAATGGAATCTGAGCCTGGTTGTCTCTTGCTTCCTGTACCTCCTATGAAGATAAAAAATAAGTGTAAGTATTTGTTATAGCTAATGGAAATTGCATATCTCATATCAGCGCATATTGTAACTAAAGAGTGGTATGGAACTAATTGGCTTCGGAAGGGAGAAACACAAAGTATGTGCTCTTAATTTATTTGCTTCTCATTTGCCAGGGTTGCTATTTCTAGCTAGTTTATTAGGAGTATATCAGTCCTTGCTCATCAGCCCTTCTGACTGAGAGAGTGCAGCTGTCATGTGTGGCGTATGTGTCATCTATCGACATATGGTGGGCGGAACCAACAGAATTTTTACTCATTTATACCCAGCAGGAAGAGTCCTTGAAGGACTACTTTGTCATAGCTTTCTTCGATCCCTTGAAATTACGATGTGGCTATATTTAGTGCTTAGCCTCTTTGCTTACCTGAAATACAGTCTTTCCTGGTGTGCTCTGTGTCTGAGATAGTTACTCAGTTTTAAATTTGAGCATGTTCTCAAGGTGTTGTCTCTTATGGACTGTCTAGTTTAGAACTGATCCAAAGTAGCCCAGACATGTTAATCATCAGTATGTTTTATGAGGCCTTGTGTTTTTTGGAACACAAAATGGGTGATAATGTAAGAGCTGAAAGAAACATTGTCCAGTGTTTGCTGTTGATGGAGTCTTAGGTTTTTGTGTGTGATGATATGTGGTCACTCTTCATGGAAAGGATGGAGGGGTGGCAAAGCTTATAAAATGCATTTTAAATTTTGTGTCACTCATTAAGCTTATAAAAATGATTTTTGTGTCATTCAAAATGACAGGAAAGGAAAATGTCTGCCTTGGCAGTAGGAAGTCCTTGACAGTCTTTGTCACAGTTGTTTTCCATATTTCAGAGTATTAAGCTTCTCACTTGGATCAAGTTGCAATAGTGTGTTTTTTGGGAACCAGTGTCACTTGCGTGACAATCTGGCCCTTTTTAGAGACCAGACAAACGACAATAAAAAAATTCTCACTTATGGGCGTGGAGCTTCAGTTCATCTCCAAAACCAAGGTTGCCCAGAGTTAAAATCCTCTGAAACAATTTTCCCGTTGAGAGAGGAGTGGCTGTCTCAAGTCTGCCATCTTGTCTTTGTTGAATGGAGTATCACTGGTTTATCCAAATTTCTCTGTACCAGTCTTTTTTCCGTGTCTTTTTTTTTTTTTTTTT
>VZRN01011462.1:716869-804369 GCA_013397935.1 Dasyornis broadbenti
TTTGCCTAATGATGATCCGCAGTGAGTTATTCACATCTAGGGAAAACAGAGTGCTGCAGAGCTTTGTTTTCAAGTGTAAATACAATTTCATTATTTCAGCATATGTTCTCTGTCCTTGAGATGTAACTTGTATCTGGGTTTGTTGTGAGAAATACTAGAACATTTCCCTTATAATCGGGGTGACAGTTACGGTATTAACTGATTTGGTGACTATATTATCACAACCATGTGGGAAGGCATAGTGCTCCACAGACTATCTATTCAAGGAGAACTTCTTAATATTGCATCATTTTTAAATGTGGGAAAAGTTATTAAAGGATCAGGGCTTAAAATGACAAATCAGGTACCTGAAAGTTGGGAAGAGTTTAAGCATATCCTTCGGAGTGCTCATCCTGTGCATGAAATAAGGCATGGATTCCACAGAAGGAGTGTTAAGTGATGACCTCATCTGAGGCAAGGCAATGGCTTAGTGCCTATCCATAGCATAACTAGAAGTCAAGGGTAAGGATCAATTATATTTTCTCTAGCTCCTTTGCAGCCTGAAGGAAGGTCTTTTTCCAGAGACTTCTAATGTCTGTCCTTTCCTGGATTGTTCTTTAAACAAGAGACTGAAAACTGGGTACGAGCAGAAGGTAGGGCAGTCCTGAGTCCAGTTCCAGTGGGCTCAATCTGGTTCCATCACAGGCACCTCTGTACAGGATCCCTTTTGTAAGCATACTGAGTCCCTTTTTAAAACCCGTTTGACAGTGTTACCCAACAGAAGCTGATTATTGTATCCTGTGTATAAAATACAAATGGGGGAGACCCCCAACCAAATGTGGACCCACTGCTGATGAACTGGGATTTCAGTTGGACCCAAACGAGAGTGTGACTGTTCAAATGGAATTTACACAAAGGTGGTGGGTCTCGGTACAGGTGATGCTGTGTTTTGGTAGTATCAGCTCCTTTGTCAAATCCACAGAAGATAATGATGTGGGCTGTGAAATTAGTGTTGGTTACAACATTAATGTTGTTGGTCTGCATTTCAAACTGAAGCTTTGCTGGTCATAATAAAATGGAAGCAGATTTTGTTAGTTTTGTATTATATGTAAGCAATTGCAGCATTCCAGGGGCTCCTTTGTGTTTTGATGGCTACAAAAGACATACAATTGTAGCTGAAATTTAACGTCTGATATATTCATTGCAGATCAAAAATATAAATATGTGTGACATCTTGTGATATAAATATGTGTTCCATTATTTAATTTCTGTTTGTAAACTACGCACGTCAGTGAATCTGTTTTGTATATTTCTGGCTAAATGCTGACAAGACAGGCATAGATATGTCTAGGAATGAACATGCAATAAACAAGCTGTACAGAGTTTTAAAAATATATGTTTTTGTGACCTTAGAAATAGGATGGTTTTGGTTAGAAGAACTTCACTCTGCAGACCAACATGCCAAATAATACTTTTTCATGTTTTGTTTGGGTGAGGATAACAGATTCATAGTTTTCTACTGGTACAGAAAACAGAAAAAGCTTTTTGTTTTACTTAGAAATATTTATGGAAATTACTTATTTAAAGAATTAATTAAATGAAGGTGCACCTTAGCAACTTCTACTTCAGAGTCTCTGGATGACTTTTCTAAATTTTTCTTTTATTCAGCCAGGGGCTTTAGTACTTGGAAAATGCTAAGGTTGCATACTTCCAAACTTCTCTTAATAGCATCCTAAGGGAGCAAAGATCACTCAGCAGCAAAAATTTTAAAAAGAGAGAGGGGGCAGGCAAGAAGCACAAATTTACTGTGTAATTTAGGTGTGTGCAATGTTCTTACTGTATCCTACAGAAACACTTTCTTTTTCATTCATACTAATTCAAACAGTACTTCATGAAAATAATTATTGAAAGAGCTTATACCAATGAAATAGGAAAATTTTGGTAAGTAAAATGTTATCGATGGAACAGAGATTGACTGTTCATCATGCCTGGTATATATTGCTTTGTCTAACAACTCGCCCCAGCAGACTTACAATTGTGTTCTCTCTGAAGACCCTCCCAGCTGCAAGGCCTGATTGACGGAATCTGTGGGCAGATGCACTTGCCAGACTCCAATAAAGACAGGGCCTTGGGAAAATCTAAGGCAATTATTGACGGGCAGCAATCCACTAATCAGACAATTTCAAAATTAATCCCACAGTCCCTTACTGTATTAGCTTTCCTCCTTGTTTGTATTTATACAGCAAATTCATGACTTCAGTGAATACTCTCCCTTCCAGCCCAATTATGTATCTCTGAGGGTATTAAATTAAAACCAGAAGAAATATTGAAAGTGGCTTGCAATTAGTTTCTTTAAAAAGTGGTGTGGCACTTACAGGCTGGGGTTCTTAATATGATGCTTGATAATAAAAGTAAACAGGATTTTTTTTTCTCGTACAAGTAAGGCAAGTATTCCTAATATGCCTTGTTATAAAGCAGCCTATATATAATGAGGGGAAAAAAGTGATTTGATTTTGGAGTTTAATTATATCTTCATAAAATTCTTCTACAGTAACTGACAAATCCGCAGTGTCTCCAAATAACATAAACAGATTTTGGGTTGTGCATTTTGGTTTATCTTTCCCTTGTTTTATTTTGATCACTTTATAATACAAAATCACATTGCATTTGATTGTCACCTGCCTTTTAAATGAAGACTGATCCAAACAGAACACTTGTTTCATGTGGAAATGAAATATAGAACCATCTTCATGGTGTAACTGTTTAAATGTGAGTCATTGCCTGAAGTCCTTAACTGTGTACTGTGTATCTCATTCTTTTAAATTTGGAAATCTAATTCCTGCCATGACTGAAGGATTGCTTCTGCAGATCTGAACCTGAATATAGAATTTCCTGGTTTTATTATCGAAAATGGGCAACCAGAGACATCACTATAAAGGCATTCTTTTGCATATTTGCATTGCTGATTACTATTGGATTGAACAGTAAGTGTAATTCTACTGTTTCCGACATGCAACAGATATCATACAATATTATTTTGTTTATTCATGATCAGTTAGCTTTCAAGTACAGAGGAATGAAAAAGAAACAGAACTAATCCACTTGGAAATCAATCGATAAACTCAGTGAACACCTGGATTGGAGAGTAGATGGTGTCATGCTAATTGTAAAAAGGGTAGAAGGTATTTCCTAGTTGAGAAAGTAGTGAGGCAGAGATTTGACTGAAGAGGCTTAGGCTCAAACCCCTTAATGGGTAACCCTTTGGTGGGTTCAGCCACTTTCTCTGTATCTCAAATTTCTATCTGTGTGGCTTCAAAATTTCCATCCTTGAATGAGTGCTGAGGAAAAGAAAATTGATGTGCAAGTTTTATTAAAGTTACAGAATTGGTATCATTTTCAAGTAAAAATAATAAATAATTATGTAAGGGAGAACAGAGTTGGTTAACTCTGATCTTTTTAGTAATTGTATGTGGATCTGATGATCATAAAGTTACAAACATGCAACATCATCTTGTACTTTGAACAAAAAGTTTGAATGAACAGTACCCATTTTGGCCTGTTGTAATCAGTCAACTTTGAACAGATTCACAGACACGGAGGACATATGAGACACGAGTCGTACCCCAGATAAACTATTTTTGGATTTTTTGAGTGATTTCTTAAACTCTCTTTCCAGAGTTATGCTGCTTTTTGTCGTGGAAGATGGCTATATTAACACTCTTTTGTGGTTGGGTATATTTAGACAATAAGGCAAGACTCGGGATGCACATGGGTAAAAGTTCCTGTGCTTCTTTTATACTTCAGTGTCTAGCAATGTGCCTGTGATGATGCCAAGCTGCCTTTCCTTGTGCAAGCAAAACCTAGGATGGAGCTACTGGTAGGCCTTGTTTTATATTACTTTTATTTGATTTATTACAGAAGTTGTTAACACCCCATAGTTCTTTGAATAAAATAAAACAAGAAAACCTGTAAGACTCAGCAGCAGCATAAGCCAGGGAGTCTTTCACCTTCATTATGAACTAATTCAGCTTTTGATTACCTGGGGATTAACACCTCCATATGTAACAAAAGATGCATTCTGTGAGTAAGAAGCTCAATAAGGTAACAGCTCACACAATTTGGCATGTTTCAATCTAGCTCAAGAGGACAGAATGGAAAGTGGGAAGCTAGCAAACAAAACATTATCCAGCTTTCCACCTATCCTTCTGAAGACATCCCTTAAAATCTATCAGTTCATCAAGTAGATTTCACATGAAATTATTAAAAAGTGCTTTAAAGTTCTCAGTAAAGTGATTCTTGATGAATTAAGGTCACCACTTTGGTGGAGCTTTGCCCTTTAGTAAGGGACTGAGTTTGGAGCTTTCTGAAATCCTTTCCTAAAGAAACAATATTTTGGTGAATGAAGGCAGCTCTTCAATCTACATCTGCCTGGAGGGGTCCTCCTTAGGCACGAGTACAGTTCAATTTCCCTGCTTACGCTGCAGTTCAGCCATCTGATCGTGCTCCTCTTTGTGGGCATTCCTTTGTCTTCATTTTATGTGTGCAGGTGGATTCAGACTGTGGGCTTTACATACACCACCAGCTGGTGACAGCTTTTGGCTATGGTTGACCTGGGCTAAGTTAGAACTGATGACCAAAAAGTGAAACTTGACATTACCAAAGCCTGAGATTATTTGTTGCCCTTTAGGGATTGGTGGTTCTAAAGCAGCAGCAATTAGGTTTGTGTGGCACAATAAACAAAAATAGAAAGTGCGTTCATATGGATAATGTAAAGATTAAAGCCCTTGCACTCTCAGCTGCACGCTGAATAGCTTGGGTTTTTATATGCTTTTAAACAGGAGAGCTGCGTAACATGACCCTCCAGTTGAAAGGATGCAGAATCGCTATACTCCCATCTGGATTATTACATTCAATTTAGGCCACATGAACTCCTGTGCTGAAGGTGTACATCTAAGAAAATGGTTGTGAATTGAGCGTGACTTGCATAAAAGAGCAGGTTGCACCTATTCGTTCTTGCAAACCATCTGCTTTTAGTTAAAATCACAGTTGGCTTGCCAGCCAGCCATGGGGGCCCCATCTTCTTTTCTGTATCACCCCACATTCACATACTTAATATACTAGTAATTTTATTATGGAGCTGTGGTCAAGACTCTGTGGCTAAGGTTGCAACCAGGTTCTTTTATAAGCTCTGGTTTTTGTCTGCCCCGCTAGGGCTTTCACTAGGAAAATTGACTTGAAAATTGGCAACATTCACTCTGCAGTTCATATCCATACATTTACATTCTCAAGCATGTTTAATTGTCATGCTCCCTGCTTTACTACTCTTTCAACTTCAATGTTAATTATTAGGCCTCTCTTAAAATCAAGCCTTTCTTGGTGTCTTTTAATTATAATCAAGCCCTAGGCAGTCGGGTTACTACGACTGCTGCGTATTACACTGTTCTTGGTTGTGGCCCTCAGTTGCCTTGTTATGGCTTATTTGTAGACTGGAAGCTCTTTGACTTTTTGTTGTATTTGCTTGAGTATGTTGAGTATCCTAATCTACAACTCAAGCCTTTTCCTACTACTGCCATTAAAATAAGTGGTAATAAACATCCAAACAATTTATAGATGCAAACTGGCTCCAGCTGAAGCTGATGGTAGAATTTCCACCAACATGAACAGGAATGGTGCAGCTGTGACTCTTTTGTAAGAGATTGTGGGTGCTAACTCACCCTACCATCTAAGCTAAACTTGCAAAGTTTTCCCAGCATTGTTTCCTTATCATTTTAAAAATTGAAAGCACTGTTTTTGGCAATATACTGAAAGTCTGCGCACTTGAGTGTAGGGAGTATGCATGTATGAGTGTTGATTGCTTGTAATTGAAAAAGTTTGCTTTGGAAATGATACTGAATTTGAAGAAGTGTAATTCAAGTAGTTCCTTGTTTTCTGTTTTAATGTACTTTTCTCATCACTTTTAATATGAAAATCCAGCCTTGCTCACTGAAGCTAAGTAGTGTTAGATGATTTGCTAGCAGTCAGTTAACTTTGACACCTTAGTCTGTGTTCCAAAGTGAGTACAGGTTAAAACAGGGTGACCAAGTCTCAATTTAAAATACAATACCTGTTGTTATTGCAGAGGAGGAGGAGATTTTTCCTATTCAGTCTGGTCCTGTTTCATGCAATTTCTGAATAATTATTTTTGACTACGTATAGGAAAGCTGTTGAGAATCCTATATCCAAAAGTGACTTAATAGCATCCAGACCTCTAAATAATTGACAAGTTCACACTCAGCATCCTCAGTGTATGATTAATTATTTACATTGAACCAGGATCTTCTAAGTCCTCTACCTTCTCTTTTTGTTTTCAGAGTTTTACCTAGATTCTATAAGTACTTAGGCTCTGTAGTCAGAGACATTTAAAACTGATGGAAGAGCCAAAATTATCTGCAAGAAAGAAGTCCTTTGATATTTTCCAAAGAGATTTGATGAAGGTCAAACATTGTAAACCAAAGGAAAAAAGAAAGTCTGCTGCTAGAAGAGAGAGACTCTGTTAAAAATAGGACTAAGACGGTGATGGTTGCAATGGTTGGGAGATATGTCTAAAAGGAGACATGGAGTGGGGAATGTTTTCAGGCAAAAACAGCATGGATAGGCATGAATAGTCTTGTGACTGTTAGTTGGTCTGTAATCCTTATTTTAAAAAAACCAATCTTTTTAAAAAGTTTTGACCCTTTCACTGAAGTGTTTGACATGTTTGTTAACCCTTTTGTGCAAATTTCTCAGACTTGCAATGTACTAATTAATCTTAATGTAAAGTGCACTATCCTTGCCTCTAAATTATAAATTCACATCACTTAGGGAAATCATTGTCCCTTCTTCTAACAGAAAGAATACAGTTCTACCATATGATAAAGAGTTTGTGTCTGAGAAGTTTTGGCAAAGTTGATTGTCTCAAAAACTTTGCACTTAATCTACCAGTAGTACCAGTCCAAAGCAGGATCTGTCTTATACATTTTTGATATCAGAGAAACCTATTGCAGACCTGAGACCACAGTAACTGTAGCTTCTAGGTTTAAAGAGGTTGTGGTATTGTTACTGATGCAGCAACAAACTGCACTTAGCAGAAAAATTTAGCAAGTGCTTGGGCTGCAGTTGTAGCTGAATGATTCCAGAAATCTCTCTTGACCAAGAAGGAGTTGGAGGAGTATGTTGACATTGTCTGTTCCTACTTAAATCTTATAGCTAAATAGCAAAACTCTCTGGAAATGTCTTTTTCAGATATGGTGTAGTTCACTCTTCTGATCTGAGAGGGAATATGAAGTAACACTGTATTACTACCAGCCTAGTGATTGATTGTACATTTCCTGTCAAATTGTGCATTGTATTATTGAACATGGGAAGTCTTAACATGTTCTTTGGCAGCAAAACTCTCTGCTAACGGAGAATGTGGAATATCTTTATTGCCTACCTACCACAGAGAGTTGTCACTAGTCTATACACTGCAGAGAAGATTTGAGACTGACAAATCTCTTTAAAGATCAGACTTTTTAGGAGGCTGCACTGTGAAATTTGCCTTGTTGGTTTATTTGTGTGTATTGCAGTTGTAAACTTAGTGGTGCATATATTAAAATTCATGTAACTTAGTATGGTATTGTTTACTAACTTCATGCAATATATATCAGTTTAAAAAATCACTCACATTATGTTTAAATGCTAATAAAATGAAATCCCTTAGCAGTCAAAGGAATTAGCCCATCTATGAGTGAAATACCAAGGCAGGTCTTGTTATTTTTATGAAACTCTGAATAATATAAGTATCCAATTGATAAAATTTTATTAAAGCTGACAGCCCTTAAGTGATCTAAGTGGTAAATATTGAAATGAAGTTTCAACAACACTGCAGTACCAAGGGAGGCCTAAGGCAGTAATAAGGATTAAACAATGATTTAATGTTGTTCCTTGGGGGTAGGGATTGTTGTTTTAATGGAGAGCAAAAGCTCACTTCCTTCTAAATAATTAAACTGTGATTTGAGAAATTGATCCAAGGTAGTTGTAGTGGTTTGTTAAGTCCGAAAGAGATAAATGAAGGAAAAGTGTCCTGGGGCAAGGGGAAGTCAGGGGAGAGTAGTGAAGAGATAGTTTTGCAGGATAGATTCATGACAAGTGTCCCTCGGGAAGGGGGAAGCTGGCAATGAGCATATTTTATCTTTTATTTGTAATGTAAACAGACTTGTGCTGCCTGAGGGTGGGTAATAGCTAATGAGCAGGGGGTTTCCGTGGGGTGCAGATTTTATTAGCACAGCTTATAAAAAAACAGAGCTAAATTAAAAATGCAATGTCTTCTAGATAATCCGATAATCAGTGATGCTACAGGGAGCACCTCCACCTAGGCAGAGTGAGTGCATTAGCATATGCATGTAAAATTTCCAAACGATTTGTTCAGCAGTTTCTGTGAGCTGAATGGCTTTCTCATCTTCACAGCAGAAACTGGATTTCACATAATAGGGCTGGGTATTTTGGGCTGTCTTAGGAATGCAGGAATGAAGGAATTTTGTAATGTGTTTCAAATCTGTCATTTGTGTATAACCAGTGGGAAACTTGGCCAGAGACCTTCTCATCATATATGCCTCTTGGGTGATTGTTACAAATGAGATGACAGCTAGGATGGCGGTAGAGGTGGAATAGAAGTAGAAAAAGGGAGAGAGAAAACTCTGCCTAATTAGATAATTGCTTAAGGTAATTTCCTTGGGATTAATATAATACACAACCCTGAATTGTTGTAGACAACCGATGCAGAGCTTCCAAAGTTGTGGTGGATGTTTTCCAGCTAACCGCCTCTCTCAGTCTACATGCACGTAACACTCTTTGGAAACACAATTAAATTGAGTTAGCACACTAGAATACATTGGAATTCCCTCTACTTACTGGAAAAGATTGCCTGGGTTCAATCCATGCCTTCAAGTGTAGATACAAATGGGTAGGGTACATCAGAATAATATTGTATTTAGGCACATAGAAGGAGGAGCAAGTTGGAGCATCAAGAGACCCTGAGAAAACATGCCAGTGTCAGACAAAATCTTGTGACTACCACTGCCAATGCCTCCATTTCTCTCAGCACCCAAGACGAAACTCAGAAGGAAAATTGAACACAGAGCATGAATGGCAAAAATCTTGTAGAACTTCAGAGTTAAGATATCTGTAGTTTTCCGTAATAAAAAAGGATATTCTGAAAACTTGTGGCCATCAGGGGCTTGGGACATACTGAGTAAGGTCCACTGAAACAGGAAGAATTAACAGGAATATCCCTGCATATCTCATTCCAGAGTGTAAGACCTGGGGCTAGTAGTGTTAAAGCTAAGGTTGCGTAGTCAGAAACACATCTTTGACCCACCTGCTCCTCTCTGTGCCATAAACTGAAGAAATGGAAGTGAAGTCAAACCATAGACACAGATAAGTGTGTATAAAACAATTTTTTCCAAGCAGACTGTTTTATGTACATTTATCTTGGATACACATTACTGTAATTAGAGGAAAACTTCAGGACCACCCGGTGTACAATCAACCTTATTGTTCCCAGCTCCTCAGGCGAGGGGAGAGAAGAGGTTGTACCATGATCACACAATCATTGTTGTTATTTGTTGATGACTTTCCATAAGTGCTAGGCAGGTTGCAAGTTCTAGTCTACATAATTCCTTAAGAGTGCACCCTAAAAGGGTGCACTTCAGCTGTGTTTGGGTGTTTACCAATTGTTCAGTCTGGTTGGAATCCATCAGGTACCTGTACTCATCTTCTGCCAGAAGGAATGAAAAGCAGATAGGATATTATGTTTTGGTAATTTCATTTGTCAGATTGGATTTGGTTTTGCATGTGTACATGCTGCTTTTTATTTCTATTGGAGAACACGAGGCAGAAGATAGTAGAACTAGTCTCAGGAAATAGGTCTACCTTTCCCAAAGGAGTTCATTCCATGGGGTCAGCCCATTGCTAAGAAGACTTCTGTCTCCTAAGGAGGCAAACTCTGCTTTATGGAGACCTCCATTGTATGGGAGAAGCGATACACACCTGAGGTTCTTAGGAAGCACGTTGAGGAGATGAACTGGAAATCCGGAACGCAATTCAAGTGGAAGGCCATGGTAGGGAGCTGGGACAGGGCTGACATGCCTATGGTAACTCATCTTAGTGAGGAGGTGTCATCACAGCATCAATGAGGTTGCAAGGCACCGCGGGAGAATGTCTAGTCCAGTCTCACTGCTCATGTTCAGATCCATGTATTTTAGTGCATCAGCTGAAGTTTCCAGCTATCTGAGTACTTCCTGTGTAGGTATCTAGTCCGTACTCAAGAGAAGGATGGTGTAGTTAAATGACATTTATCACCTGCAAGACCAACAGGGTAATGATAGAAGCATTACTTCTTTGTTACTCCATTTGGCTAGTATGTGAAATACCAGAGTATTTCTAAGACACGGAACTAGCCAAAATCAAGTTTACTTATCCTAAGCGTTGGAATTGTCAATAGCAGTGAATGGCAGTACTGCTTGAATAATAACCAAGACAGTGTAGCTTGCTGTCATGTAAGTTTGTGTTGTCAGTTCAGCTAATTTTGAACAGGAAGAATTGGTCAAAATGAATAAATGAAGCATTTTACAATTAAAAAGTTATATTCTGATCCTCTAGAGAGTGAAGACATCCATCTATTTCAGTGGACCAGAACTGTGCTGGGGTTAAATTTAGAAGTGTGCCTGAGGTGAGACTAAAGATATCTTCTCTATGAAGACAATATTTTACATTTGATCTTCTGTAAGAATGCAATTCAAATTTTTGGATATCACAACATGGCATTCCACAGTGTTTATTCAGGGAGAATATTGCTTTTAGATGATCAAGTGGTGCACATTACTAATAGAAACATAAGTTTTGGCTGATTCTTTGCTTACTGGGGTGTCAGTAGACAGTTCCATTCCTGCCTTTGCCTTATGCTTCCTGAAGAGCTATCATGCAAGTCATATGTCTTCCCAGGCTTCCATTTGCCCTATCTGCACCAGTATTAAGACCAGTGCCTTTCTTAACATTTTTTTAATCTCACAGTTTTGTTTAGATGATCACTTCTTCAGTGCAGCAAGTGCCCTGTTCTTTGCATCTGAAATCGAGCCAAACTAAGAGCTTGGAAATGAATGTGAAGAGCTTTGTCACTGCTGCCTTAAAACACATTTTTGCCATGGTCAGATTTCTTACAACAGTTGTTTTGGGGTTTTTTTTTGTTTTTTTTTTTCTTGTTGTTGTTTTTTTTTGTGGCAAACTTTGCTATGTTTTGGCTTAAATACAGCAAAATCTTCAACATGATGAAATGGCAAAAAATGTCACAGTTCATCATGCTACAAAGTATAAACAATCATCAAACAGGTGAAAAATACATTAAAGAAGAATAAAACTTCAAACAGGTTTTAAGTAGTTCACTTTTATGTTTTAATAGCTCTTTAGGAGCCTGTAAATAGAAAGTCAATTGGATTTCAGACTTGTTTCCATAGTTATGTTACACACGGGGAGTATTCAATAAAACAAATCTTTTATTTAGTTCCTGACAGGTAATTAAAATGTGCCTCTGCATTTGCTTGTCTGTTACTGTAGGAACTAATATCAAAGATTTCTAGAGTTTACAAGTATTCACAAATGTATTGCAACTTAATTTTATCTTTCAGGCTACAAACTTGGTGCTAACTGGAAGTCTTTAGTTAATGGAAAGTTTGAATCCTGTTTGGCATTCTAAGCCTAACATTTCTTTTTTACTATGAAAATTTGCTCTCAGCTTCAAAGATCCTGAGTCCCGTTTGCACATTTTTCAAAGTAATAAATGGTGGGCAAAGCCAAATATCTAGAAAAACAGCAACTAGAAGCAGAACAAATTTAGAGAAAAAGAAAAAAAAAAAGGTTGTTCACATTCCTGAAAATATTTGGGGTGTGGGGAGAAGGTGCTCATGAGGGTTAAAGTACTATGAAATTACTTGAATTCTTAGTTGTCAATTAACTTGTTTTTATTTCAAGTGTCTGAGATTTTTCTAGGTACTGTTCCACAAAAGACCATTCAGTTCTGCAGTCTCTTCAATACATATATCTTTAGAAGTTTTAGAAGACAGCACCTGTGAGTGTCAAAAAAAGCTGGAGAGACACTTTTTTTTACTGCTGACATGCTACCTGAATCAGTCTGGCTAAATCAGAAACTTTCAGTCTTTATGTTTTTACAGGATTGTATATGGTGGCACCATGGGGTTGGATTTCACAGCTGGGGATCATATAAAGAATAAGCGGCATTTTACCAGCCTTACTTTTTTTTGGTTTTGTTTCTGTTTTTTGGTTTTGTTGGTTTTTTTTGGTTGGTTGGTTGGTTTTGGTTTTTGTTTTGGTTTGGGTTTTTTTGTTTGGTTTTTTGTGTCTGTGTGTGGCTTTTTTGTTTTGTTTTGGGGTTTTTTTGGTTTTTTTTTTTTTTTTGGTATATCATTGTAGTCTCTTTTCCCTGCAATGTTTTAGTACCCTCTATAGGGTATGGTGACCAGTAGATCTACCAGGATCTGTATCAAAATGCCTAAATTACTCACTTTTACAGGAAACTACCTCTGTGCTATTCTTTCTGCATCTCCCAGACATGGAGGAAAATTACTTTGGGAAGGGCTTTAGCAATTAAACTGATGAAGAACTAAGCTAATAATAATGATTGGCTATAGCTTGGCATGTGGAAACTTTGTGATGCATTTCTCACATGTGCCGTGTCATTTTGGCTACGGTTGCCTGACTGCATGGGTAACCAACTACCTTGTTCTTTGTGAATGCCAAGCATTGCTTGTTCTCCCTGTGATTATCTAAGACCATTGTAATTTTCCTTTGACTAGGCACGCTTAAGGAAATAGATAATTCTTCAGGTGTGTTGAGTGGATCTCCCTGTTGTAAGCCCTCCCTCTTGTATAAGCCCGTGCTGTATGCCACAGTTCTGGGCCAGCTTGGATTGGGGGATGTTTGATGGGCACAGGGAGGAGAGGCCAGGGGTGCTGGGGGTCATAAGAGATGCTGTTGGAATAAACAAAGCTGGGAGAAATAGGCTTTCCTGACCCAATATGGGAATGCTGCATGAAGAGACTTTTGCCTTCCAGATGGCCATGTCTAAACGGAGGCAGCAGCGTCCAAAGGGGAAAGGATATCAACTTCTCAAGGATTGCCAGCTTGGGTTGTTGACTGTTGCAGCTCTGTTGAGTAACATGACGAGCTATAGCTATCACTTTTCACACAAATGCATCTCGGTCCCTTGCTGAGGCTTGACATCAGGCAATAGGCTTATGTTTTATGAGTATTCAAATGTCATAGCTTTAGTACTAACTTGTACAATTCCTGGTATAACTCCCCCACCCTCGCTTCTTCTTTTATGTTAGAGTTAGAAGAATGGTTACAATCTTTATTGTCCCTTAAAAATGAGCTCGGAGACATTATTATAGAAGCGGTATAATCTCAACAGAATGATAAGATTTGCAGTATTACTGATGGGCTCAGCTAAGCCAATAAAATTCTAGAAAAAGAGGCCTAAGCTGCAGGAATTTGCAGGGATTTATGAGTTCTTGGCACAATTGGGAATAACTGTTTCCATGAATGTCCATTTTATCAAAAAGAAAAATTAGAGTTATGTAGCACAAGATGTTTGCTACAGTGGAAAAAGTTCTCTTTTCTGGATTACTCTTGGCTCTATCTGTTGTCAAAGCTAATCATACTGAGAGGTTCATCTGTTTATTACCATAATATTGTATTTACAGCATGCATAAATACAGCTCTTTTCATATTAAGCCTGATAGCCGCTTTAAACCTGTCTTTTATCTGTTGCTCTTACTTTTCTAACCCACTTACTGCATTTGCAGATACTGCAACAAATTTATGTGTTTTATAAACCTAACAGAATGCCTTGTGTACTGATTGATGGAAAATCAGTTGCTCAGTTGCCAGGCAATGATTGATTTTCCAACACAGCTGCTCCAGCTGTGCTACAGATGCTATTTTTTCTCAGATATCATAAATGGTGTTGTAAGCTATTTAATATGATCCTTAATTGTAAGTATCTCTGAGAAATCAGTCATTTCAGTACTAAATGGCCATTTGGTCATTATGTTCGGCTACACTTTGTGTTTTTATCTAGTAAACCTGAAATTAACTGTGCCACTTGGAGGTTGCTTTGGTGTATTTTGCAAGAAGCTGGTTTGAAATCTGTGACATAAGTAAATGCTTGTCACTAAAAATTACAGTTCATTACAAAATGCTGTAGCCAATAGCATGTGCTGATGACAGCAAGCCTTTTTCCTGGAATGCATTTCAGATTCCAGTATTTTATTTCAAACCTTGCTCAGCTGTGTATGACTAATAAATATTAGAGGAAAGAATAACTCAACAGAAAATTTGCAGACCTTCTTTTGATCTGGGGAAGCAGACTTTGGTTGCTCAGCATTCTTTCAGATGACCTTCATAATTTAGTTGTAGGCTTTGATTTGGCTCCACTATCCATTTCCACAGCAGCATAAAATATTAAAGTCAAGCAATATCAATAATTCATACTCTTATGACATCAGGGATATCAATGAGAAGGAACATTTGGATTTGCTAAAATTAAAAGCACAATTCTGCTTAAGGTACAAGTGCAAGCTTAAAGCTTTTAACGCTCATCATGAGAGAGGAAACTAAGCCAAGTTTCATGTTTCATAGAAAGAGGAGCTGTAGTTTGTAGGTGTTCTGTCATTTGTACATTAGCCTCCTATTCACAGCAGGGTAATGTGTCTGCTTGCTAAAATAGACTCATTGACAGACTGGGTCCTTTTCCCTACATTTCTCAAGAAAAGCATTTCTCGATGCTTTCTCCCTGGTATGAAATCTAATTATTCTTAAAGACCCAGTTACTACTGATACAGACAGCATGGCTGGTTGCAAAGCAGAGAGAACTGGAGCATGATCTGGCTTCTGCACCTGGTTTTGCCACTGTCCTGTGGGCAAATCCCTCTGGTATTCTGTATTTAATTAAAAGTTTCTCAGAGGTGTTGTTCAGTGTCTAGTCCCAGGAACCTCTGATTTCAGTGGGCCAAAGCACTGAAACAATATCAGTAGCAATCTAAAATGCAATTCATTCCATCTCTGACTTCTAGAACATATGTTCCTTGGGGTTTTCTCTTTTAAAATAGTTTGATGTCTACTTTGTCTAGTCTTTTCTTCTAACAAATACATGTCTAAATGGTATAAAATTATAGATGATTTAATAGTCTGGTAGACTTCCATGCAATAATTTTTGGAGCAGTCATTTATACTTGCCTGCTGCATTAAGGCAATATCCTCATGCACATCCATTTCTTCAAAGCTGATATTCCTCCAAAACAACAATAATAAGTCTCTCCACCTTTTTGTTGTAATTGATACCTTTCAAAGCCAGTCTACTAGAGACATTTTAGAATAAATTTATGCTTTCCTTCTGTAAGCTTTCTTTTGCTAGCAGTTTCTCCTTCAAGAGAAAAGGAGGTACAACAGTCACCTCTACTTTTTGTTTGCTAGCTTGCTTGGCTTTTCAACATCTTGCAATTTTAGGACGCAACTATAGGAAACGGAGTCCCAGACCAAATTCCCATTGGAGTTGCTAGTTTTTACTTAAGCAAGAATTAACTTCCTTCTAATTTAAGTATTTCCCTCTTTCCATATAGCTGGTACTGGGTTGCTCTGTCATTTTAGGATTTCTGTTACTGTCAAGTAGGCTGCAAGCTGTACTCACTGCACAGAAACTAGAAAAGGTGAGATTTACAGTTTTGATTGTATGATGATATTTGGGTAAACACTGAAAATAAAGATGAAGCCTGGGTTGTCTTTATGTAAGTTGTTGCATGGTCATGTCAGGAATTCAATAGGAAGATTCACCTTTTAAATTCAGGTTTGTTTCAGAAACCTGGGTAAGCTATGTGGCTTGGGCTACAAGCAGATGGCTTCAGCAGTCATGGGTGAGCAAACAGCCTGGTTCTTCTGTTTTGGTGGAGAACCTGGATGGAAGTGATGGTTGCACTTCCCTTTAGTCTTTAGTATTGATGGTACAAGGGAATAAGGCAAAATGAGATCCTTTCCATTGCCACATGTCCTGTCGGTACATGAAAGAAATGGCAACCTGCAGGTGAGGATATGTCAGGGATACTTGGACCTCTTCAGCTAAAGCTGTGGATTGGCTTCGGTTACTTAGGGAAAAGCAGGCTGTTAAGAGAACTTTCTCTTCCTGAGGCTGTGACTCATTTTTGCTCCTGCTGTAATGCTTCCCTGAACCTCTCTGCTATTTTGCTGTGAGTGAGGATTTGAGAACTGACCCTTCAGTTGTTTTGCTTTCCTCTTGCCAGAAGTGCTGCTCTTGCTTTTTGGAGGAGGTTGCAAACAGCTGCTTCCTAGCAATAGAAGTAGCTGTCACTGTGATCTCCTGATCCACGGGAATATGTGAGAGACAGGTCATCATGCAACTTGACTTAAAGTCCCATATCAGGTCTGTAATCTTATTATGCCAATGTCTGGTAAATGACATAGCGCTCTTCTTTCAATGGAGCTCTATCAGGCTTTGGCTCTGGGGTGCATGTGGCATTCTTAATATTTCTGAGGTATTTCTCATCTTTTAAAATTTTATGTATTACAACATTCTTGGAATTTTTGTCATAATCCTTTCCTATTCTTTGCTGTCTTTTTCCAGTTGCCAAGTAATGAGGCCATCACAATGGTACGCGTATCCCAGTACAGATTTTGCTATAAACTGTGGAAGGAAAGAAGTCCTTGCTACTCCTCCTGAATGCTGCTTTCTAGACCAAGACTTAAGACCTTGCTTAGCTATGTATGTTGTTACTCAGTGCTCTTTGCCGCCTGTTTAGAACTTTCCCAAATTGCCATCCTCCTTTTCTTGATCACATGTAATACATCTGATTCCTTACCCTGAGTTATAAAGTTGAGATTAATTTTATTAAAAATAGCATGATTTTTCCCCCTTTTCTTTTGGCAATTCAGATCACATGGAGTGGAAGACCTACCACTACCCTCATTTACCACGACATAAAATTTGTGTTGAACTTTTTAAGCATCACAGTGATTCTAGAAATAAATGTCCCATCGTTCATGAGCCAACTTCAACTGCGTTCCTTTTATTTTAAAAAGGGTTTCACTTTCTTCTTTTAAGTTAAACTACAAATTCCAAACATGTCTTGATGTTTTCCCTTTTCCCCCACACCAGACTAAGCAGAGGATTCAAGGTACCTCCAGCTCCCACCCCCGCTCCTACTCCTTTTGGGATTTGTGACATTGGAGATATGTGGTGACTGCTGAGGAAATTGCCCTAAGTGATATTGGAGTAATTCCCCTTCATTTTAGTAATAAAGGTTGCTTATGTTTTATGAGAATAGCACCCCTGCTGTACAGAGAGCTACTGTGATCCATCACTTTAAATCAAGAAATCATTTGACACGTTTATTTCCTGAACAGGAAGTGTTCTGTCAGATCAGCTGGAAACCCTGAAATGTGTACATGTTAAGATGAAAGTCAAAATAGCAGACACTGTTATTTTACTGGTCTGGTTCCGTTTTCCTAGGAAGTCCACTCCACCATTGGGATGCTGAAGAAGTATCTCTTTCTTTCCTTTCAGAATGTATGTGTCTGAAGAAATTTTTTAAAACAGGCGTAGGGATTGCTGTCAGTCATTTTATTTTTAGTGGACTGTATATCTGATAATTATGTGGTAAAATCTGATCCAAAATAGAAATAGACTTGAAATGTGTCGTATATAAAAGTAGTTTTGGCAGAAAAAAAGAAGTGAGAAAATTTCCCATGTTATTTTAATCAGACAGTTGTAAAATAAATTTTGCAAATTTAATGCAGATCATAGTTGACTCAGAACTATATACACAGAAAGGCCAAAACTGGGCACTTTGAAGAGCAGTGGTAAGCAGGGAGATGGCAAGGATGGCCGGTTGCACTTACCTGAAAACATCAGTTGCACAAGAACTTTTCCGTCTAGATGGTGGGCATTAAAGGGGCTTCCAGGCAGACTGTAAATTGTATCTGTGTATGAACTGACTGAGTAGTCTCAGATTAGTCAACTGCAGCTTAAACATTACTGATATAAAACCTGTGCTGGAGATGTGTGAGCCTTGCATGCCAGCTGCATTTTTATTGGCCGTCTGCAACTTCAAAGGCTTTCCTGCTCCAAAGCCCAGGCAGGTACACTGGGCTGCCCTCAAAGATGCCTATCCTGGCTTATGGATTCTCAACATGGCTTTACCTACAAGCCAAGCTATTTGTTTTCAGTGTGAAATTATCTTGAAAATATGTTCTTATTGAGCTGCTCAAGATTTTTAAAATTTTTATTAGATAGATAGATAGATATGCATTGCTGTTTTCCCTCTTCTTTGACTTCTGTTATTTCACCTGTCAGAGAGATCTGTGTAAGTAACAGATGCCTGAGGTATTTTGACAGGGTGTTTGTTTCTGTTTCCAGCATAAAACTCATGTGATGACAAGCAGACAGTAAAAAGAGATTTGCCCCAAATGTGCTAGAGCCCCGCTTTTCCTCTTCCCTCTCCCACTTCAAAATTAGCTTTACTGTTATTACTTTGGCACGTGCCTTACTTAAAAAAAATTGCCTCCCTGCCTAGGTGATGGGGATCCTGGTCTTCCTTCTTTTTGAACAGGCATTCTTTGTGCGGTCAGGAAGAAATATTAATGTCTAGGAGTACAGTTGAATACAAGAAGTCTGTCAGTCATGTTGAACACACAACTGTTGAACATCCTGAACAGCTGAGAAGAAATCCCTGAAATATCTGCAATGCTCCTGAAAGTCAAGCACAGCAGGTCTTGAAGTTAATTTGAAAAGTTCATCTTCAGTTTTCTGTGATTATCAAAAGCAAAGATATTGAAGTGTAACAATGCCTGAATTTGCCCTAGCTTGATTCTGGTGTCATATACTCGATAGAATGGCTCAGTTGTTTCAGACAACTGCACTGAGTTTCAGTACTTTAGTTATGATCAAAATCTAATATTCTGCTGATACTGTTTGTGAAGTAAGCCATGTTGATTACCATGTAAGAAGGACTCACTGAATTTTTAAGTTTTCTTTTAGAAATATGTGCATCTTTTATATTTATAGTATCTTTGCCTGCACTACCAACATTTCAGTGAAGATTCTTATGGTCAGCAGTACCTCACAATCAGGCTTTATAAATTCAGTCATGCCTGTGTATCTGCAGCACTTTGGAGCCTTGTAACTTATTCATACCATCAGTGGAAGGGGGTTTAGAGACATTCAAAGGAACAACACTCAGGAACTAGATGGAAAATTGCCCCACGTGTCTCAATTAAATAATCCATCTATTTTCATACAGAAAGATGACTGTTGTCACATGTTATTAGCCCCAACATTTTCTTTACAGTACTGTGGATGCATCCATATGGGCAGGTGGTATCCAAAACATTACACTGACTTAATTCTGCCCCTCAGACTACAATTCTCCCTACTAAGGCTTGTCCCTTTTTATACCAAAGCAGCAGCTAGTCAGGCGGGGTCCTGAGCTGGGGTGAGGGCTTTGGATACTCTTATAAAATGGGGTAGTAAAGACCTGGTTGTTGAAACTGAAAAATACATTAAGCATCCAACTGAATTTCCTCATTGTTTCCTATTCTTATGAATAAAAACTTGGCACAGCAGCAGTGTATCTGCTTTTCTGAAGTTTTTGTCCTAAAGCCTGGGGATTAAACTGTAAGTGATGAGGGTTTGTATGACTACAAAGAACATCTTTGCTCCATGTTTTCAGATGAACTGTCCCCTGCCTGATTAAGTGTCAGCACTGTAGCTGGATTGCAAGATGCTGAAATTCATTTCTGCCCCAATATGTTTAATGCTCATTTTCAGGCATAAGCCTGCAGATAAAATCAGTTCAAAATCCGTAAGTCAACATGGCAGAGAGATTTCAGGGCAGCATACCTGTCTGGACATTAGTGGAGGAAAAGCCCTTTGAAGTCACAGACGGCCAATAAAAATGCAGCTGGCATTCAAATCCTAAACGACTCCAGCACTGATTTTTTACATTGCTGGTTCTTTGGTGAAGGCTGAAAGTTTTCAGAAAGTGCCTTTGAACACTGGTCCACAGTAAGCTCATGTACCCTACAGTATAACCAAATGCCATCACCCTTGCTTCCTTGCCAATAAAACAATTTGTGGAAAGCTCTGTGCTGCTGTCTTGCCCAGGGACGAGCATGACAAGATCCTGCAGTGGTTCGTGGTTCCCTCTCTGCAGGACGGGATGCCAGATGAAGAGCTCCTGAAGGCCTGTTTGGCAAGATTGGGCAGTCATCCAGGAAAGGAAGGGTGAAATTCCTGCTGGTGTCTCAGAAGTGGGGTCAAGCATTCCACAGGCTGATGCAAGTGAGTAGTTTGGAATCATAGAACCTTAGAATCATTTAGGTTGGAAAAGACCTCAGAGATCACAAGGTCCAACCCTTAACCCAGCACTGCTAAGTCCACCACTGAACAGTGTTCCTAGGTGTCACATCTACACATCTTTTGTTTTCTTTTCCATTTGTAAATTGACTGAGCTTTCCCTTTCTGCAGGGTGGCTCTGTGAAGGTGACTTGGCACAAAAAGAGTGTAGGGAACTGAGCTCCACTTCCCTTGGCCTGCAGGGGGAACTGGAAGAGCTGGTATGCTCTGTCTCTGTTTTGACCCCTTGCTGGATGCAAATTCTTTCCAGAGCCTTGTGCAGCCTCCAGCAAAACGAGACAGGGGTTTCTGAACTTACTGGTACAACTGGAATACAAAGACTGATGAATGAAATTGGTATGTCTGACTCTCAAAATTCAAAATAGACCCTCCAGCTTTCTCAATTATCCACATTTACTGGTTCTTGAAAGAGAAAGAATTAAGACAGACACATTAGAAACCCTAAAGAACTTGGTCATTTTTGCCTCTCCGTTTGATAGAATATAATGTAATGTGTCTTTAAATACTGTGTTTCTGGCTTATGAAATATTTCAGGGAATCCTGAGTAGCCTTCTTTTTCCTGTGGACAGGTTTAAGGGTGGAAGATGGGGGCAGTGGGCAAGAGTGGGGACATAAAGTTGTTCTTTTGTTGGAACAGGATCACGGTATGGAAATGGTTGACAACCACTGCAATTGGATTTTACAGGGAAATTCGAATTATCACACTAAAAAAGAACCCATTTTTGCATTCACAAGTCCTGAAATAGCATGTCATGTGTGTAAGCACTGAGCATTGCCTGTGCTTGGCCTCAGGTTAAGCTAATTTGGAGGAATGATAGATAGAATTTTATTGCTGACATTTGGTTTGTTTGGGGTTTTTTTTGATGACAGCTGTTAGCAGCTGCTTCATGGTTTGGAGGGTTAGGAGTAGCGTGAGCAGAGCTAAACCTGTGAGCAGAGTTCAGGTACAGCAGGCGTCAAAGATGGACGAGTCTGTGCCACTTTCTCTCTGAGCAGTCCCATATGGGTGTGAGTGAGTGGTGCAGTCAGTTTACTTGAGCAACCCTGCCCATGCCAGGGGTTTGGAATGAGATGATCTCTAAGATCCCTTCCAAAACAAACCATTCTATGATTCTATGATTTCCAGATAATTTATGCTTTTATCCAACTATAGAGCACATAATAATAAAAAAAAAAACCTTCCTTAAAAATGTTTGCAGATGTTCTCCTCTGGCTTTTTTTCTTTCCATTTGCAAACTTCCTGTGTTTCCCATGTAGTGCTGAGTCTTTTCTTTGAGAAATAAAGTACAGTTTAAATGCTGTACCTACTTCTGTGCCTCACAAATAAGATCAGATTCAGTTTAGCACAGTTCTGGTGGGGAAAATCTCTTCACAGTGTGTTAAAACCTCACCTGATTATATTCTAGTTTTGAGTAGACTGAAGAAATAATAGAAGAAAAATTGAGCGTTGTTAATTACAAATGGTGGCTTTGCCAGCCTGGTAAAATCTTGATATTCTAAATAAATGCATCAAACATTGGATTAGGAGTGTAGAAAAGCGTACATGTTCAAATCTTAAACACATCATAATTTTAAGTGTCCACAAGTGTTTAAAAAGTGTTGGTAGGAATGAGCACATATATCCATTCACTAGTTAAATATCATAACCTGTTTCTTTTCTAAACACATGCGCAGGGGAACAGAACACATTTAAGATGTTAAACACATTGACATGTTTACAATGTGTTGCAAGAGAGTGTTTAACTTCTTGCGCTCCAAAGCTAAACACTTTGGAATTAGAGGGTTTACTAATTCTGCATTTATTCAATGTGACTATCACTTACTGACACTTATTGGATAAAGTTTGAATGGATTCAGAGGAGATTAAAAAAACTAATTGGAGAAAGAGGAACAGTTTGGCTTTAGAACCATAAGGGAAAAAGATGTGAGTTAATAGTTTACAGAGTTCTGTGGTTTATGCATATGTCCCAGTGAGCAAATAATTAAAAAAAAAAAAATTGACCTGAGATTTATGAACTGTCCCATATCTGGTTCATGTAAATACTAGTACTGATCATTAATTCAAATTAGAGGTCAAATTAGAATTCATTTACAAGGTGCATTAAAAATAAGCCTTAAAAAATAAAGTCAAGTCTTAAGTAAAGTGCTATCTCATCAGCCTCCCAGATCACAAAACTAACCCTAGGATTCCTGGATCAGTAGAGTTGGCACGACAGCACTGCGAGGGCAGCGTGGCGAGGGAACACTCTTAACGTCTTCAGGTGGCATTTTTAAAGTACGCCGTTCTGACCTAGTTTTCTGTTTTGTTGACCGAGATGTGAGGCTTTATGTAGCTTAACTTCCAATTACCATGGAATCAAAGAAGTGCAAATATGATTTGCGTGATAGCTGATGGGGGAAAGCCAGCCTGAAGCCCTTTTGGTGATGAAGATGCACTGTGCCCTTTCTGGTGTGATCTTCCTGGAACTCGGTACGATGCTGTGCAGGAGCAGGAGCTGCAGACTGGTGACATGTCAGACATCACATGCAGGCTGAGTGGTTCAGTCACACTGCAGGGCATGACATGGTTGCCTGCACTGACTCCGGGTGTCAAATGAACTAAAAAAAATACCTAAGTGAAAGCATAGAGCTTTTTAAACCCATCAGAAATGGAAACCCTCCAGAAATTTCGAGGGTAGCTGAAGGCAGCTTCAACAGCACTTTGCTGGAGCTTGGGGCAACAGGTGCCCTGATAAGGGAAGGCAATTAGAAGATACCCTTACTGTTGACGTCCTTTCGCACATCTTTCATGGGTTTAATTTAGCTTGGGCAGAGAAGGCTAACTATTGCTCTGTATAGCACACATTTGGGAAGTGCTGCATTCCACAGTACCCCTCCTCCCAACAATGGGAATGATGTATTTCAAATGGAGATTATGAAAACAAAAGTGAAAAATCAGGGTAACTGATCTAAGGTTAAGAGCTACATTTGGGAAGCTAAGGCTACGTTTAATCTGATGATGGATGCTCTCACGTGAGGGGTCCATCCAGCTGTATTGCCTGGTTTTCTTCCTATAGATGTAGTGTGTATTCTTGGTAAGACACAAGGTAACTCAGGGTCTAATAGAAAAAGTCAGGATTATAAAAGGATATCTGAGGTTAAAAGCCGGTTCCAAAGGCAATAGGAAGGAATAGATTTCAGAATAAGCATAGGGTGGTAAGGGGTTGATGACAAAATATTTACAATACCAAAGATGATCTTCATAGGAGCAGCAAGCAGTGTTGCAGCAAGAAAAAGGCTTTCATCTGAGAGTAAATGAACATTTTAAATTCTGTGTTGGAGACAGGTGCATGAAGCAAGATCATACCTGTGTAATACCAGAAAAAAGCAACATGACCTTTGGTTTCAAGGAAAGCTAGCTTCGCACGGCTTTCTTCAGAAAATGAAAACTACTAGTAGATAAGAACTTAGAAAACTTGTAAACTTATAAAAAGAGAGGCAGGGAAACGTTAATTACTGAAAGTGTGTCAAGGCTTTTGTTTCATGAAGAGAGTGCCATCGGTGCAGTGGTAGGGAATACAATTTTCTCCAATAAAATTGGAGAGGAGGTGTGTATGAGCCAGTAAAACAGAAAATGGTCAAAGTGCTCATGTAGCTGATGCTTACACATGCAGCTTTCTGTCACTTCTCTCCTTCACGGAGATGTGGGGGTTCTTTTCAGCCACACAGGTATTATTTACACACTGAACAACGAATATTGGGAGAGTTTTGGTGTTACAAAGGACTTGTACTAAACAATTCACATGTCTACATGTGAGTAACTGCCACTTCAAGTTAAACAAGGACTGATGTTGTACCTGCAGAGGATGGGACTTAGGGCCTGAAGGCAGCAAGATAGTGATTCCTAAGGTGTTACAGGAAAATGTGTAGGAAAAAGCACATTTATGTAATTCAAGGATTGGAAAACCCCAGAGAAAGGCAAAAAATGCTTTTTACTGGCCTCAAATAACAGTCACTCTGAGGGAGTAGTTCAGGCCTATCTCTGGTGTCAGAAATATAAACCGAGTGGAGTTGCTGGCGTTGATGGTGTAGGCAAAACTGGCTCCTGAAGCAAAGTAGGTGGGTTTGTTTGCCTTGGCTAAGAGAAGCTACGTATGTTTTCTAGAGTATAACTCTGCTTTTGGTGTGATGGCTTTTTTACTGGGTGCATCTGAGCAGAAGGCTGTGGGCATTGATTGCAGTTTCATTAGATACAGTAGGTGTAAGTCGATCTGACTGAGCCACAGCTTGTTCATTACTGAAGTCCAACCACCACTCCACGTTATTCCCAGTCTCCAGACTGGTACAAGTAATTGCTAAAACAGTAAAGCCTCCACTGAAGAGGATTGCAGGGTCAGATCCTGGTAGGTGTTAAGCAGAGAGAAGGGCAGAATGGTGCTACTGAAGGATGGGGTTTCCTCCCCTGACATAGGACAGTTGCCTTTACTGACATGAAGCCTCAGAAGCGAGTGGTGGTGCCACTAGAGGTTTGCCTAGTGTGTAGAGAGTCAATGTGACAAAACAAAAACTTGTCATTCAAAACCCCCTACTCAATATGTTTTTGAAAAGAAATCCCCACTATATTCACCATAGTGACAGTAGGCAGCGGTGTTACCTTAGGCTGGCACATCCAGCAGCAGGGAATAGGCAAACACTCTTCCTAGCACAAAGAAGGAGGAAAGCAAGGACAAGTGGAACAGGATCAGGCAGCCTGACTCAGGCAAGCTGATGCACCCCAATTTTACAAGAAAGATGCTGTATATGTTGTTTGGGTGCATTGTGTGTTTGCCCCATGACCAACAACAAGAATTCAAATATGGGATGGCAAAAACCTTTGTCAGATGCCTGGGCTTGTGCTGTTTTCTGAACAGCTCGATGTTTGTGTTTTAGGGAAAGCAGTGAAAACAGAAACCTTGCACTTACCTGGCACAGCCCGCTACTACTTCTTGTAGCTTGTGACTTTCAGATGCTTGTTTTGTTTTCTCTGGCAGATCATTAGTGATGGCTAATCTGCTGAGTCTCAGGCCATTGACTTTTAGGTTGATTCAATATTTTACTGCAGCATCCTCTAGTTAATGGCAGTGCCCAGTTAGTCCTACTCTCTCCGGAGACGTGTGTCTGATCTAATATTTTCTTACTCAAGGGAAACACTGGAACAGTGTTGGTAAGGCCTCATCAATTTGGCCTGCAAGAGGTTGCCTTGCATTTGTGAGAGGATGCTGAAACCTGTCCCTGGGTGGTTGGCAGCTGTTAATCACTGTGACATTCAGTCAAATGTTCTGGTATCACCAGAAACCCTACATTTTTTCTTCATACTCTTTTCAGGTATTTCTGCTGGCACAGAGTTGACAACAGGTGCAAACCAATAGAAAGAAGCATATGGGAAGTTTTTGGTTCAGTGGAAGATTTTCTAGCAGGAAATGTGTCAGTGACATTGCTAATTAAGATGTTACTTTCACCTCATGCTCTGTTTGCCTGTATAATGAGTTTGAAAGAAACTTCAGCATCTAAACATATGGGCATAAGTTTGGGAAGCAAAGAGGTTATGTGAATCAATACAGAGTGATATGGATGATGTTTAAAACTAGTGGGGATGGCAGACTTGCTAGTCAGCAGGATTAATTTCCAAGAAAGCAAGGGAGATGATATTTTTTCCTTTGTCTCAGCAAAATTAAAACACTAGAAATGGAAACACTTTCATTACAGGATTACAAGAATCGTTAACTTCCTGAGTTTCATGATTTTCCTGAAGCTGCACATGATCTTTCTATGGGGAAGGGCATTTGTGTGAGTGAGGAGGGGAATAGAAAGGAGTATGACAACTCAAAGTGAATTCCTTACAGGACTGTGAGGAGTCAGCCATAACGTACTTCTCCTCAAGATCATAAGACTAGATATACAGGAGGTTATAAGACAGGTCCTATTTTTCTACTTTTTCATTTTATAACTTTGAATTATTACCAATTATTATCTATTTCTCCTTAATATAATTGATTATCTATGTATTTTAAATTAATTACCTCTGGTTTACTATTGACTTGATGGTAAAATGTTTGGGGTCTTTTTGGTTGAAGTTGTTCCCTCTCCAAAATGACTCATGGCTCTTACGACTTTTAATAAGCTCTGCTAAAGCAGTCTCAAGCTCCTTTAGATGTGGATTTAAATGGAACTGAGACTGACTGGACCCGTCTATGGCTCTCTTTGTTTACCTTCATGATTGTTGTATTTCTGAGCACTGAAGCGGCACCTTTCCAATCATTGCCCGTTCACAAGGGACGAGAGAGAAGCAGGAAAGGACAAAGCAGGACATGAAGGGGAGACATAGGAAACCTGAGCTCACCTCCTTGCTCTGCGTCAGGCATCCTATGATGTGTGGGCAAGTTATTGCCATCTCTGCCTTCCTTCCTGCAGGATGGCAACAACACTGCTGTGTTGCCTCCAGAGGAGCACTGTGAGAATAAATCTTTAACAGCTATGAAGAGCTTTGAGGACACTATGGTGGAGAACAGGTAAACCAGACATCTACAGGAGACATTTCCATGCTTCCCTCCAGTCCTGACTTAGTGACACTAAGGGCTGATCTCCATGCATAAAGTCAAGCCTTTGACCCTGGTGGCTGTGCATGGAAGGCAATAGATGGGAGTTTCAGTGTCTCCTTCATTCTGCGGCCTCTGCAGGCACGTTATCTTTGGACTTTGAGACTGGTTTACATTTGCTCCCTGAAAGTTTCTGACTGGTGTCTTCATGATGGCTTCAAGTTGTTTGCTTTCCCCCTCCCTGTATAGTTTTGTGTTCCATTTCTGTTTTCCTGATGCCACCTCTTTTCAGGCTCTTTATTTTCTTCCTCTCTCTGGCATAATCTTTTTTCACCCAGCTGCTGAGCCTCTCCCACGTGCTGTTTTTGAAGGGGACAGGGTATGTCTGTTCATGCCCTGGTCGCCACTTGCTGCCTGGAGCAAGAGCTCTGGCAGAGCTGTCCCTGGTGTGAGATGCTGGCTCTGCTCACCCATATATGTGCAGACAGGCACTGCTTCCAGAGCCGTTCACCTCACACAAGCCTAGAGATGCACACATTGTCCTTCTGTGCCAGAGACACTGTGTTAGCAGCATCTTCCACACTGGTAGAGTATGGGGCAGTGATGAACAGATCTTGGGTCAGAAAAGCTTTCCAGTGTATCAAGAAGGTTTCAGTTGAGGTGAGTTCATAGGTCCTATCTACTGTGCATTTCCCCAAATATAATCTCAGCACAGCTGTGCCGATGAAACTTCGTTATGAAACCCCAGAGCACTAGAGGTTGGAGAGCCAACTTCACTTTTGTCACCTCCTTAATCACTTTCTACCCATACACATCGCTTGGGCATTTTTTGGCTTTAAACCATTTATGGTCCTCTCTGGACTAAGTGCTTTTCCACTCCATTTGTGTCACAGCAGGACACTTCATAATCTCGAGTTACATATTTTTCTCTGCTCCACCCAGTGGTGTGGGTGTCATTTACACTCATCCAACAATTTACAATTTACAGCCATTCTAGTATTGGCATGGGTTCAGCACCCAGCTAATTGACGCATCGGATCCAAGCACAATTCCAAAGAGTTTGCATGGAGCTAAGGAAACCAGTGATGGGTCATTATTTCAGTAGCCTGTTACTGTGAATACAATGTCCTGCAACATATAAGAAAATGTGTGATGGCTTTTAACAGAGAGTGAAAGACATAAATTGTATACAAAATACTCTCAACATAAATTCATTTTTAACTGCTCATTTCACTCTTATACAATCTCGGGTAACTTGACCTTCTTAATTGCCATATTTACAGTAGAAATTTGACACCGGACTGATTTCAAATGTATTTCTAATGGATTTTCCCCAGAGATGTTTCTTTAAAATCTGGTGAGAAAGTTTTCATTGATTTTTGTATTATTTGTAAAAATTCTCTTCTTAGAAGCAGTCAATTTTAACAAATAATAATTTGTTTGCCTTTTTTCCCCTTTTGTTTCCTTGCTGGACTTTGGGGTCCTGGAATTTCTTGTAATAACAACGGTATAAGGAGCTTGTTCCAGGAGACTCTAATTTTGAAAAAGTGACGCATAGTAAATGGGACCTTCAACTCAGGACACCTTTAAGGTGACAGTCAATCAGCCTGAATAAATAAATAAAACTAATTAAACAATTGAGAGACCTGAAGGTGAGGAATTGCAGCACTAAGACATTATTCTGTCCCCTTTGAGGATAAGGGGCTGAGTGTGTCACCAACTGAGTGAAAATGTCTTTGACTGCTGGGAGCTCCTGGGAATCCTTGTGGTCTGACACTGAAGAGTGTCAAAAACATACAGGCAGAGCAGGGTGGGTATTGGCACCAGGAGCAGTATATATTCTTAATTTTATCTAGCTGTTACACACCAAGCCTATGTGGGGCCAAATTCTGCTCTCAGCTTGCCTTGTAAAACCAGAAAATTTACCACTTTCCCTGATAAAAATCCCATAGGCATACATGAGCAATGTAGCCATGTCACTGAGGCCAGAGTTTGGTTCCAGTGCCAGAAGTGTGGAGTCCATGCTGAACTTCAGTTGTTTTAGTTGCTGTTGCTACAGGTTCCAAACAGGTTATAGGAGAGAGTGAAAATTACAAAATTATATAAAACACAAAGTATATCAGGGTATGGATAGGAAGGTGCTGTTATGTGAGATTTTTTTTTTTCCAGAATGTTTTTACTGATATATGTGTGAATCCCCCATCTATATTAATTTATTTATTATTTCTCTTCGAAAGATCTACAGCCCTTTTTTGTTTAAAATCCTATTAGATGTCTATTCCCCTCCCTTGTTTAATCTCAGTCCACATCATTCATGTCAATCCCAAAGAAGTCTTAACTGACACAATATTGTGAGGTTAAACATTGTGAGAACTTGAGACAACTAAAAATCATTAAATTTGGAAACATTAAACCATAAAAAATGTTATTGTTACTAATGCAGTTATTAAAATATTCAAAAAGTAAATATTTAAACAACCTTGCCTGCTCTGATATTAATATATATTCTTAATTTTATAATATAAAGCTGAATAAAATCTAACAGACATTTCTTGAAACAAATATATCTTTTTCTTCAGTGTAATTCAGGGAAGTATTTTCTGTGAAACATTTATACACTATGTCACCTTTCAGAGTTTCTGGAGAAGAGAATGGTTATTTAACATTGAGCATAATTGCACATTGATCATAAGATAAATGTCTTCCATCAAATCGGACCATCCTGTAATGAAAGCTTCTTTAAATTTATTAAGGCAGCTAGGGGGATTCCTGTAACAAGATTCTGGGATGAAGCCCACAGCTCAGCTCTGTGTATGAATGATGTTTCCCTAACTTCCAATTTTTTTTTCAAGTTGTTTCAGATATAAAAGCCCAACCCTAAAATGTGTGAAGTGTCTGCTAGAAACGTGCAGAGTACCTCCAACCCAGTCTGGGCTCAGCTGCTCACAAGCTCAGTCTGGATTCAGAAACTGGCTATTTCAATAGCCAATGCAGTAGCTGGCTATTTCAAAAACAAAAGCCTGTTGTGGAAAAACTGTACTGAGAGGTTCTCTAATCATAATAATGTTTTAAAACTTCCTTTGCACATCTGCAGATTAAAGCTGTTAACCTCTTAGTAAAACTAGAAGGAAGATATAGGATGATAGATAGATAGATAGATAGATAGATAGATAGATAGATAGATAGATAGATAGATAGATAATCCCTTGGATTTTATAAATTTTAGTATCAATTTTAGCAAAATAAATGAAGATGATTCCAGGATGGTAGAAGAACATGTTGGGATATTTTTTAAGTGAAAGGAAGTGAAATATCTGCATGAAGATCTGTATCTGCTAATCGGGTTTCTGGCTGCTTGAGATCTAATTTAGTGTTGTTTTTACTACAATGTTTACTGAAATACTATTAAGAAATCCACCCAATGCCTTTGGTTAAGAGCAGTCAAACAGACACCAGCAGCAAACCTCCTTACTTTTTTCAATGATTTAAGTGAAAAAAGAAAGGTTCACTGAACAGGGTGTAATCACCAGAGTTCAGGATTTTCCCCCTCCTTTCAAGTAAGGGTTGTGATCATATTTTCTGTTTTCTGCAATCTTAGATTAATGGATAATCTCAGCTCACCAAGGACTATACTCTGGATATTTCCTTCCCTGCTGACTGAGTCATCTGGTGTGTTTGTGCAGTCCTGCTGTGACTTGCTCACATGCTGGATAAACAAACTTTTCTCTCATTTTCTTTCTTCACTCTCCTTGTCTTTGAATGGTCCCTTTAACTTGGCTGGAGCCATTAAGGGATCCATACATACTGTTGTGGATCTTGGTGCTGGATTATAACGTTGCCGTATTACCTTTCCCACCGACATTTGTAACAAATTCACCAGGCAAGTAAAAGGTTCATGTTAGTGAATCCTGTTCACAAGCATCTTTTCTCTGAGAATCTGTAATAGTTTGGTGGTAAATTCAGGAGAAATTAACTCCTAAACTCAAGCGTGAACCAAACTCCAAAACCGTAGGAGTGGAAAACTCTTTGGACTGTTGCCATTTTTGAAAGGAAGAATATGGGTCAGTGTTCATGCTCCAGGACAGATTGGATAGATATTGTGTGCTAGGAGGAAGTATGCTTATAAAGGATTTTCCATAGTTATAAGCTAAGCATAAAAAATAAAGTTATTCTACCCTACAGCATTATAAATTCAGCTGCTTGGAGAAACTCTAAACCGGTGACACTGGTCATGCAAGTTGCCTCGTCATGTTCTGTATTTCTAAATGATTAAAAAACTGCCAAAGAAGGAGAGATTGTCAGGTTATTTAGAGTTAAACAATTATCTTAGCAATTTTTTCCCCTTGCTCCCGAGGCTCCTTCCTGTCTCTGAGTTAATCATGTTTTCAAATTCAAGAAACTGATTGTGACAGATGGCTCCTATACACAGTTGTACGTGTGGATGTGTGTGCATACATACGCTCACGGACCTCTGAAGCATATAAGGAAACGTGATTTTTGCATTGCGTGCTTTACTTGGGTAAGAAACGCCAAACCAAGGCAGTGTCAGTTGGACATTATTTTTACAGCTATATCATATCACTGGTGAATCTGATTAACAGCCAAGGTGTGAGAGCAGGAACTTGAAGGCTATAGATTTTCTGTGCAGCAAAGAGAGAGTATAAGGACCAGAGAGCAGAGCTGTCCCACCCTGACTCACTGTTTTTAAAACTTTCTTCAGCGATTTGTGAGATCTTGACAGACCTCTTCCTTTTCAAGCTACACCAGGTGTGATTTTGCGGCAAGTCTGTTGGCAAAGATGTTCCTTAGAGGTAGGTTTTGTAGTGCCTGGAAATAACTAGCAAGGAACAGAGTAAATATCACACCAAAAGATTGCTGCATGGGGCTGTTTGCTAATTAGTTAAAGGCTTTGGTCACAGCTGGACAAGCGAGTCAGATTTTGTGACTTGAACTGGGAAGCAAGAGATTCACTCTCCAGACTATCCTGTTCCTTGATGATGGTGGGGCTTCTTGTTTTGAGCCTAATAGTGAAGCTTGGGAACAGAGCTATGTCTTAATTATGGGGAAAAAAAAGGGCCTCTGGTCTCGCCTTGGAGCTGTAGCCTTTCAGCAATTTGATGGACACAGGGGTGATTTGCTTAAACTTCAGGGCTGAATTTTCAGTTGTGTTACAGGTTTTAAAAAAACTGTAATTTTGATTTGGAAATCACCTCACAGAGTTGTCCCAACTGTCTCAGTAGCCCTCCCTCGTCCCCAAGAGCCCCTATTCCCCTAGGATAATTTCACCAATTAAATTTTAATTTAAACTTGGAACCTGATCTTCCTCCGGTAAAGTCAAGGGAAGCTGAGCGCTTGCATGCAGCCAGAAACCCTGTGTTTTGCAGCAGTAGGTCTTATAAATACTTGCATGTAATAAATTGTTATTTATGTATCTGCAGTTAGCAAGCAATGTGCCTTTATTAATTATAATTTCAGGATACAAAATCTGTTCCCAAGACTTGTGTTACTCCTTTTAATCCATCTGTGTAAAGCAGGTGCCTGTGCTGAAGTCCAGGGTGGTCCCAGAAGACATCTTTGATTTTACATCATCATGAGTTACACAGATCTCAATTTTCAGATTATTTACTATCTTTTCTTTATTAACACTATTGCTGATATTGCTCGCTGCACCAAGTCTTTGGATGAGTTTGTTTTGGTAATGGCATTGTGGAAGACACACAGAAATAGTCCCAGCAAGTTCTGTCAAGCCTGCACAGGTTGGTTTATGCTCCTAGTCCAGACCTTCCAAACACAAATGTGAGTAATCTCAGTCTGAAGCAGAAACCAACACACCAAGTGCATGTGACAATGTCCCTGACACTGATGGGAGTTACTTGCTGCTCATATTAATGGTTGTCTTATCAAAATAATTTTTCAATTCTTGGTAGAAATATTTTCTGGGTGAGAGGAGCTTATGCAATTATATTTATTTAAAGGTTTTAAAAGCCCTGGCCTTCATGAAATAAAACTCATGTTAAAAAAAAATACGGCAAAAAGTTATTTTTACAGGTTTGGGGGTTTTTTTCACATGCTACTTTCTTCACGAGTCTTGGAAAATCACTTTCTACACAAGATTTTTCTCTTAAAAATAACTCTCTGACTTCATACTAACAGAAACATCCTCTAGCATGAACCAGGCTTCTTCAGGAAGGAAAGGAGTGTATTGCAGGAAAAAAAATGCTTCCTGGAAAAAGCTAATCAGTATAAAAAGGAAATGGTCAACAACATCTACATAAATTTTGAGGAAAAACTGAAGTAATCCAAATGTGTATGATATTTTTCAGCAACAGGGAAGCACATTATTTTCCTCATCCATGCACACTGTACTTTGCTCCTCTCCCCTGGGGAAGCTGCCTTGCATTTTTTTTTTCTCCTTTTGAAACTTAAAAGGTTTGAGTAGGAAAAAAATCTGGAGTGGGTTATAAATTGAAAATACGTGTATATGACAACATCCCTCGTCTTTGCTCTTCTGTCAGCTGTACTGACCTTAATTAGCAAGTTAAGTATGTCTGTGTTATGCATCCCTGTATTCCCTCAGCGTGTAGGTAGCCCGGCAGCTTTGTATTCCCTGCTCCTCAGGAGCTGTGAGATGGTTGGTGACAGCGGAAATGGCACTTGCAGGGCTCCTGAGCACACAGGCGTCTCTGCCACTGCAGTGAGGCCTCACTCTTGAGTTCCAGCCTGGCGAGGTCTCTGCCTGATCGACACCTCCAGGGAGGAGAAAGAGAGGCAGCAGGGCTGGGGGCCAAGTCCAAATGGGGTGGTGGGGATCTTAGCTGCTCCACAGGAGGTGAGAGTCCCTTCACTGCACTGGGACATCCTTCACCTGCTGTGAAATGTCAGCTGTACAGAGCAGGGAGAAGGCAAGGGAATGGAAAGGATGAAAGAAAAAGGAGACCGAGAGTCTGAGCAGCACTGACATTGCTTTTGGCCATGAACTCTGGAAAACCTAGAGCTAAAAAACTCCACTCTGGTGATGTGATTTCCTTTGAGCTCTGGCCTGGTGTGCAGTCTTAAGAAAGACACTTTATCTCCAGACCTCAGCTGCTTCTTCCCTCCCCACTGCTGTCCTTTTCTGCTGCCTCTGCTCCGATTGCAGACCCCGTGGGAGCCAGGCAGTCGCTCCCGGCATATCTAGAATGCATTGCAAGGGTGGTTCTGGCTCCTGCCAAACTTGTAAACAAACCTGTGCTTAAAGAAGTGCTTCAAATGATGTGTTTTAGAAATCTGAAGGGAGCAGCCAGTGCTCTCTCTGAGTGCTCCTGAGTTTGTGCCCAAAAGGGCTTGGTATTTGACTCTGCTGCTCTGGTTGTGGTTTAGTTTTTATCGTCTAATCCTACTCTTTTCATACAGGAACTGAAAATTGCCCGAAGACATATTTCTGAAAGCACACCATAATCATGTAATTCTGGTTTCTATCACGCCCTTGAAGGGACATTTTCTGATCTCACTCACACCCTGACAGGCAGGAAGGGTTTGCTGTGGCTTTGTATGCTGGAGCAGAGACACCAGGAGAGAGATGAAAAGCACAACTGTTTGTTATGCAGATCATGGTTATTTTGGTGTCTTGCCAATCACGCCAGAGTATCAACAGATGTTGCATATGTGATTAGAGCCTATGCAGGTAAACAGAAGGAAACTGTGAGGGTTATGGTATAGCTGCAGTCTCTAGTCTCTGGTTAAATTGCTAGACCCCTAAATAAAACCCATTCACCTTAAAATATCTTGCATTTGTTGCTTTCTTGAGTTTCAAATAGTTTCCTGAGGGAGGTACTTTTAACTTTGGTAGAAGGAACCTCATTACTTAATTTTTTAAAATAGCTCAAAGAAAATATTATCATTTTTCAGGAAGAGTAACAGTTACTGGTAGAAACATGCTATTGCTGGCTTACAGACTTGGAAAGCCAGGTATACTGTACATAATTTCTGATGTGCAGTATGTTATCCTTGACTATAAAAAGGCAGGGATAAGCCTAGGTAGGAGCAGTGACTTGCTTGGAAGGGCAGAGCTGAGCCTGGGGAGACAGGGCAGCCTGGGTTGAGAGGCTGGACTGATGTTCCAGGATTGTGTTTCCCCTGATAAAGTTACTGCCTGATTCTCTACTGTGGGCCAAATGTGCAAAATACCACAGTTAATCAGCTTACTCAGCCAAGGTGAATGTGTTAACTTTTTTTTTTTTTTTTAAGTTTAGCTGTTTATGTTTATTAAGAAACAATAAGTGGCAAACCCTGCTCCCAGATCAGAAAGTGCTGCAGCCAACACCCCTGAGTGGGCATAAGGAAGGGCTCTGTGCCAGGGGAGCCCTGGTTACAAGCAGACTTCCCTCTCACCCTGCTCTCTCTGCAGCTGTGCATCCTCTCTGCAGTGCAAGACTCAGATTCAGGAGATTTTCAGGGTTACTGTTAATTCCAGTGGGAAACAGCACAAATGTTATATAAAAAATTACATGGTAGGGAACTGCTGAGTTTTACACAACGATTTCAATGGAGCCTTTCATACGGCTGGAAGACCAGAATGTGATCCTGTGCCTTACTTTCTCTTGGATGTAACCTAAGAGGAAAAGTGGGAGACTGAACGTTGCCTTTTAGGAATCTGGCCCTTTGCCTTTGATTTTATTCCAGAGCGGAAGTAGCGATGTTTGCAGCTCCCACGTTGCCGGTGTGTATGTCATTCCAGACAGCAACTTCTTTGTTCAAAGATGCTTTTAGATGTAGGATTGAGTGTATTGAGCGCACTGATGTTTAGCCTTGTGTTTTTACCCATATACCTGCAGGTCTGTCATGGCTGTAATCTTCTGTTGATGCATATGTTTCTGGTCTACAGGCAGCCTTTCACAGCATCGTTAACTGCAGTGTGCTCTTTCACAGAGAGCCATGGAAAACACCTGCCTTCTACAGCTGCCAAGTTTTTTTCAGACGTGGTCTTCATTGCATTGTGCTTATCTTTTATACATGCATACATGCACCTGTACATAAATACATGCATATGTACACATACGAGTATTTCTAGATAGGGATATTCTCTCAGCTGTCAGGAAATAATGAGTGAATAAATATCACAATTTGAAATAACAATGAATACCTCCAATGTCCCTACTTTTAGTCATTTCATACTGTGAATTTATATCAATTCATTGTTTTCAATGATCAGTTTTTTAAAACTCATGATGCATTTTAATGAGCAGCGAGAGATTAATGAACAAGTGCCTACATTATTCCGTAGTGTATGTGCATTCGTGCACATAAAATTTTATCATTTTAAATAATTTTAATTCTTTTTTTTTTTTTCAAAATTAAGGTTCAAGAGCTTTTGTTCTCATGATGCAGAATCTGACTATGTATCTACAGGTATAAGAGAAAAAGCAAATGAATGCATATTCCTGAAAAAGCTAATTATTTTTGTCTTGGAACATAGAAGGCTAGTACGTTAATGTGTAAATGTTTTAGTGTGTATTTGGCATGGTAAAACTTGAGATAAGAATGGGAAAATGCAAAATTAGGCATGATAAAGCCTGGGCAGGAGTAAGCTCTGGTGAACATCTCATAGGCTAAGAAAATCTGGCTTTGTGAATTGATCTTTGAAGGGAATACTCTGCTTGAAGATGGAGAATAGGTTATCTTGGAAGGCATCTTTTTTCCACTGGCATACAAGCTATCAGTTTCCTAGTCCTAGTGTGAGAAACAGAAAAGCTGTACCTCGTCAGGAGGAGAGTTGTAACACCACAAGTTCCATCAAAGCAGGTGATGCCCAACAGCCCTGCCAAGGAATAGTGGGTGGTACAAAGGTGCTGCTGTGGGAGACCATACACACAGCATGTCTGAAGGCAGGAAGTCACACTGGGGAAGGAAGAGAAATGTAATGTTTACATTTTTTTAATGTTACTTCTCCGAGCTGCAATAGACAAGTCATCCCAAGGAGAGGGGGCAGTGTGGAAGAACGCATGAATACCAGGGTGGGAAGTACTGCATGACACAGAAAATTGCCACAGTTTGTAGCAACAATAACAAACACGGGCTTAATTTTATTTTCTTATGTATTGTGGCTTTCCAGGCAACATCAACATTATCCTGCTGGAAAGGCTGGTGTGGTGGCCCCACAGAGCAACTCCTCCATGTGACTGCACTTGCCAGTAAGGTGTTTTCCATCCAGCTGTTCTGAGATGTTTTCCAGTTTAAATACAGCCCCAAATCAGCCATTTACAAGGAGCTGTTGCTGAACAAACACACACTGAGAACAAGCACAAACCTGTAAAGTTTCTCTCTATCTTGTGAAAGCATTTCAAATGCCTTAAAATGAGTAGAAAGAATAGCAATCCTCTGAAGCCTCAGAGGTGGGGCTATTTAGGTTCCCAAACACACCTGTTGCTGCTAAACCCTAGACACATTGAGACATGGCATGGAAAGAGTGTCCCCGAGTTAAGGCTGAGCAGCATCTTGGAAAATCTAGTGCTGAAGATAAAATACTGATAAAACAGGAGTTTGTCAACCAGTATGTTGTGAGCTGTGATTACAAGGCTGTTAAAAGCCAGAGATGAAGGTCCTGTAGAAGCATCCCCTTGGGTAAGCAGAGACAGCTCGCTGAAGAAACAACGAGCTGTCAGCAGGAATAGTTAATGGAAGGGCTTGCGAGGGTGCAGCTTCCCCCGCAGATCAGGTGGTGACATTTCAGAGCCATTTCATCAGGGAAGGGGAGTGAGATGTACAAGGCAATGATCTTAGAGCATTGTGATAGCATTCCCTAAAGGGGGAAGGAAAAATAAATTAGATCAGTGATCTCCTTGAGCAGAGCTGCCAGTTGTTAACATCTCTGAAGGGAGCGCACAAGCCAAGATGACACTGCTGAAGGAAGAGGGGGAACTCATTTGTCTAGATGTACTGAGGCATTATTTTGATTGTACCTGTGCTGGTGGGCCCCTGTTGCAGGAGGTCAGAGCCTGACAAATGCTGATTAAGCAGCCCCTTCTGAGGATAAGCTGTTGCAGAACAGAGCAGATAGGCAGGACTGAAAGTGTCGTTTTCCTCGAGGTAGTACATGTGGAAGTGTCAGAGCCCTGTTGGCCTCTGATGCTGCCCCAGAAGAGGGATTGACAAGAAGAGCCCTCAACCTTTTCAAAGGTGTTGTTAGGCTTTAAAATACAGTTGCAGTCTGGTGTCCCTTGTTACCCTGCAGATGCAGTATCTTACAAATGTAATCTGAACTCATGCCTTTTAATGGAGTGTATACAGCTAATCGCTCAAAAATCAGTGTTATTTTTTTCCCCCTTTATAATGAGACTGAGCTTTTTATTCGTACGTCGATGGAGTTTTGCCAGGAAGGCTTATGTCAAGTGGTTTCATTCAGCAATGTGAAAACTTGTGTGCTTGTCTCGGCAGGTAGAGAGAAGTGGAAGTCATACACTTGCAAAGAATGTAACTAATGACTCCACTTCTGTATGTGCTTTTTTCCAGGGAGAAAGCTGGTGTATAAGTCTTCAAAATGTGACTCAAAATGAGACAAAATTTTCCTAGCCCAAATGCTTAAGTCTGTGTTAAAACATAAGTATTGCTTTGTGGGACCACCATACATTGATGTATAAAACTTTATGTGCAATAATCAATAATTAATTGGGAAATTTGTGCTGGGAATTTTAGTAAACTTTTCATTACGTTAAGCTATCTTGATGAGAAAATCAGAAAACAGTTTGCATTTAACTTGCAACTGCAGTACCCCTTGACTTCAGTGGGCTGTAGAGCAGCCCCAGAGTGGTGAGACATTCATGTTGTGCCGAGGCTGGGGTCTCTTGCCTATCGAGCAATGTCACCGACATTTCCTTGTAGCCACCACCTGCGAGTGTGACTTTGCCTTCTCAGGGCACTGTTCAGGCTCTGGCAGGAGCAGGCAATGCCCAGCTGACCTTTTACAAAGGAAGTTTGTCTTAGCAGGCTGGTTCTCTGTTGTCCTTAGTCTTCTGCTAGGCAAAGTGAGTGTGAGTCCACCCCTACCCAAGACAAAGTCCAGAACCACAGCAAAGATGTCTTGGAGCATCTCATCTACCTGTGATGACAAGGAAAGAACTGATTCTGTGTGATTTTTACTCTTGGATTTTTGTGCTGCAGCTTGCAGTGGGGATGATCTGAAATGCGTAGGGTGTAGTTCAGGGTTGTTGCTAAAGGGGAGGGCTGACATGGTGTAGGAAATTTACTTCATCAGACCTGGCTCCAAGGTGGGAATACATTTGCAACTCCAAACTCAGGTCATCTCCTCAGCAGCAACATCTGCCTTTTCCCTCACCAAGTTAATAGTTTGTTGCAGGAGGGAAGCAAGGTATGGCAGTGCTTTCCTTCCCTGCAACACATTTGGTGCAGTGCTGAGTTTTCTCATGCCTAATAATTGAACTGATTTGGCCTTTCAGCAGGATAGCAGTAGTCTGAAGCAAGGAATTAGTTTAATACCTTGTGACAGAACTAATGTTAACACTTTAATTTTCCCGCTGGCAACAAGGAGCCTTCACTTGGCTTTGCCACTGCCAACAGCTTTTCCAGCTCATGGGTGACAGCCTCCCTTCTCTGTGTGCAAAAAATCTCCCCCTTCCTTAAACAGGGAAATGAAAGAATTAATTCCTAATTATACTATGAAGTCAGCAAAGATCAGCAACAATGAGAGATGAAGACTTCAGTATTTTAGTGAAATGTTTCTTTGAAGAGATGTTTCTAAAGAAGATTGATGACAACCAGGAAGCTGCAAGACTATCTATTAAAGAGATCTAACACGACTCCAAATAGAAGCCAATTATTTTTTTTAAATCTAACTGCTTTTTAGTTTTGATTAATGACTTGGCACCAAAAAATTGGACATTTAACAGGACTGGGTCCACTACAGAAATGAACATCACTGGGAGTCACTGATGCAAAACTACAGGTTTGGAGTAATGACCAGACAAGCCTAAACTTTTAGCTTTTTGTATTTCTACGTGTATGTGCAAGGAGTTGGTGATGTTGTTTATCTGGCAGCTGCTAGGTCAGAGGCTTTTGCACTCAGAACTGCACAGAAGCATGAGTTATAGTGTAACATCAAATCTAGGTACAAGCAGAAATGTATCATTTCCATTTGTGACCATGAATTTCAATGGGAAGGAGCTTCTGCACTCAGTAGGAGAATTTTTCTTTAAATAGTTGGCATCAACAGAAAGTAAATGAGATTAACAGTGTTTCTTCTGTTTTGTAAGCAAAGTGCACTGCAGCTTATAAGCCCAGTCCAGTGCAGACTTTCATTTACCCATCTTGTACTTTGCAGAGGAAACCTTTCTGCGAATTTTCCTGAAGAGCTAATAGTCAGAAACCTTAGATCTGAATGTCGGAGAAGAAAAGAGCAGTTTAGGAAATGTTATAAACCTATATGCACCTAAGCATCTATAAAATGACATTTTGGGCTTGAATTGCATGAAGAGATGACGGCTTTAGCGAGTGCCGCACTTTCCGTCTCCTGGCTGGGTCAGACAGGGAACCCACTGTTGGAGTGCATCCCTGCTTGCAGCCGTTTTACTCTCTCCCCACGTTTTGCTCTAATCTTCTCACAAGCATTCCCATACCTCAGCAGCTGCACGAGATGTGTGTGTGTTAAATGTGTGTTACAATCATGTAATGGCTGTCCAGGCCTTGTTGTGATTAGAGCTGCTGTGAGCTGCTCTCCAGAGAGTTGGGCTCTGGTGAAAAATCTCCTCCAGGTAGATTAGGAATAGCTCAGCAGCTTGCTTTGCTCTTCCCATTGAGTTTTCGATGAAAAGGCGAGTCTGAAAGCTGCCAGTACTTATTTCTTTATATTCAGCTGCACTATCTGAGGGTTTTATCAGTTATCAGCACCGAGAGAGAGAGAAACTTTGTGCTCACAGTAAAACATGGATATTTTGAGCTCATTCCTTAAGTGTGGGAGGGAAGGAGTTAGGGATTAGCTGGGGAGAGAGGTGTGTTTAATGGAAGTGTTTCTCTACTGACTTCAGCCAAGATCTCTCGAGGCTCATAAATTTGACTAGCAATGCTTTTGTTTCTGTTGTTGCTGAATGATATGGATCACTGGATAGCTCTTTTGCTTTTTTCCTTTTTTCTCCCCTTTGTTTCATTATTTTCACACTCTCTCATCTCAGATAAAAAGACATTGCCAGAATAAAGAAACCAAAATAGCCAGGCTTATTTTGTTTCATTTCTTACGTCTCATCATCCACATTATTCTTGATGGGTGCTCTTCCTCCTGAACTAGCAAGATTTCTCCTTCATTATAGAAAAGGTCTTGACAGTTTTGTTCTGTGGTATATGATTTCTGCCAAGTCCGTTTATAAACGACAGTAAGATTCCAAGGATCAAGATAAGGCTGGTCTTTGATGATTCTACAGATCCCACAGCCCGTGCTTCTTTTAACTGAATGGGCTGCAGCCCCTCCTGGCTGGCTCTGCTGATGAATTGAAATGCCCAGTAACTACAGATTGTGAGCTGCTGAAGTTAAACAGTAGCAAGGAGAGAATCTGCAGCTTCCTTTTCTTTCAGTAGAGAAATCTGTGTCTCCCTCAAGAGCCTTTTTAAAGACCTTCCAGATAAAGTTCAGGAGACTGAAGTGCCATTAATTAATCACAGCCTAAGTTCCCAGCGCAAGGTGGGAATTGCTGCTTTTGGGACTGATGTTTGAAATCCCAGACCTCATTTGCAGAAGCACCTGTCTCTTGTGTCTTGGGGTTAAATTTTGTCTGTTTTCTTTTCTTTTCCCTGTGTTTTCTGATGGTGATTCACCCCATTGTTTGAGTTATTGTTCTGGCCTTATTATTCACTGGAGGGAACATTTGAAAGGGAGATGAGATTTACTGAGAAGAAAGAGCTTGTCTGTTTTTCACTGTTCTAAGAACACCTTCAAAACAGAGTCTCCTTTTAAGTTAACATTGTGGCAGACTGAGTTACCTCTTTCAGGAAATTACTCTCCTGTGAAAAGTTTTTTGTTTTAAGAGAACTATTTCGGTTTAGTAAACAGAAGCAGCTACTCATTTCACAGATCTGTTTCAAGAAGATTTGGGCATTTAGGGCTTTTTAGTTAGTTGGGGTTTTTTCCTTGCTTTTCTTCACTCTCCTGGCAGACTTGTTCTAATTTAAAATGTATTTCAGATTTTTTTTATATCTACATTTCCATATGCTTCATGATTTTGGTAGGAATCTCTCTTTAACAGATAATTGATGTAATTTTTCTTGTCTGCACCAATAACTGTTTCCTCCAGGTCAACTTCTCCTTGTTTTGTGAATGTGTAAAAACTCTCAGGCTTAAAAAAAATACACTCTTCTAACATTGCTTCTTTGGACTCAAATTTAATAAGTGAATTAAATAAGTGAAATGGAATATGAGGCATTTGTAATCAATTATTATGTAAAATGTAAGAAGCGCACTATGAATTATTTCTTTATACCATCAGACACATGACACTAGGACAGGAAGGTCATAGCTTCAGACAGAGAGACACAGGACAGCAGGAGATTTCCACAGCTCATTTAAAATAAGTTCATAGTTTTCTGGCATCTTTTGAATTTTGGATCTGGTTGCTAAGGAAAAAAAAAACCCAAACCTTAAGGAAAAGCGAGATTTAATAGTTGTTGTAGCTTTCTGAGCTCTTTTACTAATTCCAGCTTTCCTCTGTGAGCTTCAGTTTTCTTAACAGTTTACCTATTAAATTGTTAGCTATCACTCCATCGAAGAATTAATGTTCATTTAGATGTGCAGCCTAATTCAGTGTTGATTTTTGGGAACATTTTAGCCATTACTTAAATGTTAGTGCCACCTCCCTGTTAAACTTGTGTATTCAGAGTAAGGTGAGAACAACTGCTGGATGGTTTCTTCACTGGGAGATTGAGTGAGTGCTATTAATAGTAAATACTTAAGCCCTGTGCATTTGAAATTCTCCCGTGGTCCCTGCTGGATGTGCAGCCATGGTGGGTGATGGCAGGGCGACTGCAAGTCACCAGCCAGAGCTTGAGCTGTTTTGTAGCGGGGGTTTGAAGTGCAGTTAGTTGCAATAGCCATTTAAAATGACAGAAGATGCCTGCCTAACTGCAGGCTCTGTGTTTGCCTTCTTTTCCTCAGTGGTGAGGCTGTGACTGGAATTTTCAGAGAGAATTTAGGAATACCAGTTGTGGTGGCCAAGGCCCTCAAAGAAAGCAGAGGAAAATGAACTTTTTTTTTTTTTAATTAATTGGGGTACCCTCTTGGTCATGAACCACATCCATATGTTTGCCACAGAATCAGTAAAGGTCTGCTGTTTAAAAAAAAAATCAGTAAACCTGGTTGCCATGGAGGTACTTGCTGAGGTGTGGGAGGAGAAGAGAGGGAGAGCAATCCGACAAAAATGCTGCTCCTAGAGGTTTCCATACCACGTGCAGAGGAGCTGCCTTATGTAAAAGAGAAGAAAAAATGCCATTGGAAAGAAACACTGCTTCGTGGGCATCTTGCATGCAAATACATCTGTGCTCACATCTGTGCTGGAATGCAGACATAGATACAGATCATTAACATCTATTTTCTGAAGGTGATCCAAGGTATCAATCACCTGAATTACTGCAGTAAAACCTGTCTTCTAACGAAACAAAAGTGAGACGTGAAAATAAAAGGTAACCTACTTTTAAATGTTTATAGAAGATAAAGGTTTAACCACAAGTCTTTCATCAAATGGAAGACAGTAGGAAAAAAAAGTTTAGAAAATGCCCTTTGGCTGCTCTTTACTGTGTGGTGAAACCTCACAGTATCTCACCTCATATACTATATGGGCCCTAAAGGCAGCTGGAAATGTTTAGAAATATGGCTATTTTGGTACATGGCTGCCTCTCTATCTGTTATATCCAGCAGTGTTTCAAGGAAGGGAGATATTTGCTTAAATGAAAAGCCCAGACCAAAGTGTGATATGGTAAATGGTGCTCGAGGGTATACAGCAGTCTAAACGGTGCCCTCTGTTAAAAGAATCAGCCACCTGACTGCTCGTTAGTTAGCAGTAAATAATGAGGAATAGCTTGAGGCAGGAGCTCAGAAGTGCAGATGTCCCAAAATATCCACCCAGTTTGTGGTGTCATGAGATCTGTAGTGTCGTAAGGTAAAATACACGTAATCCCTCTTCTGAGCAAAGTAAAGCATTTTACAGTCTTTGTGCAGTCTAGTAATTTTGTATAATCTTTTCAGTGAGGATATCAGAAAAGGAAAAGCAAGGTTCATGAGATAAGGCAATAACTGCACAATTTCCCCCTTCCCTGTCGTGTTGTGCGCCCAAAAGGCATTAGGCAATAGGTGGACAACCCTGGAAATTCCCCCATATGGGTACTGCCCCCTTCTCCCTCTCAAAAGGCAGCAGGTGATGGATCTTGAATTAGACTAATAACAAACCTGAATTTCTCAGATGGCTCCTGTCGTTCTAATGGGAAGACCAGCACCTTGAACCAGAATTACCCCAAAAGAGGGGGAGTCTGAGAAAGGAGGCTGGGCTATGGGAAAAACCCAGTCACACTGAACAGTGATGGTGCCTTTGCAAAGAACTGCAGAGATATATTAGGTTTGAGTAGAAATTAATTTTAAAATATATGGACAGGTTGAAAAAATATTGTGTATCTTTTCTGTTAAGGTATTTTTATACCCTAGAGACTCCTTCTCTTAGATCTATAGCGAGTCTGGCTTTCTTTGCTAAACTGTAGGTTGCTTTGGATTTTGGGTGCTCTCCAAGGGCAGAAGATACCTATAGTAAAACTGTTACAAGCACTTCAGTCACAAAGAATCTTCATTAAATTTTAATGAAAGTTAAGCTTTCATTAAAGTGCCTACATTTTCCCTTTTCTGAACATTTCTCCTCCTTTTTTTAATGTTTTTGCCAGTTTGGGTACAGCTCCTCAGATGTCTGAGGCCACATGAAGCAACAATCTTGAGAGGGAGATGAGAAGGAAGACCAAAGTCAAGGTGTGGTCTCCACAGCTATGCTGATGCAGCACCCCCTGCACTGGTGAGCAGGCAATACCTCTTGTCCGCTCTGTGCTGGCTTCTCTCCATCTCCCTGACCCTTTGGCAGCGCACCAGAGTTCAGCCTGAGGCTCCAGTAGGTCTCATCTCCTCTTGTATCAGGTGTCATCTTATGTCATCCTCTCCCTACAGCTCACAGCACTACCTGCCTTGATGTTTCTTTGATGTGTCCAGCTTAATCTCATACCAGACAGCCCCTGCGAAGGTACCTGCCCAGGAAGGTAGTCTGGGCAGACTCCGATGCCACGGCTGTTACACGCTCTTCAGTCATTGCTGCTGTAATCACTGCCTGGGGAGGGACTGATTGAGGTCCCACTTCTGTTCACAGTAGGTTTCTTACCTCCTTCTTGCCAAAATCTGCCTCTACTTGTGGCGTATTTACTGTGCTTTGCACGTTCATTATCTGAGCTGAGATGCTGAGCTGAACCCCCCCTTTCCCCTGACTTCTTACCTTTCAGCACTGTGTCAAATCCTGTTTGCTGAGAACCTGAAACATTTTTTATCTGGTCTGAAAAATCAGACAAACACTGCTTGGGAGCTACCTAAATCCCATAACCAGGGGGTTTAAATTAGAAACAGTTTAGTGCAGGAAGAACTTAAAAATGCAGGCCTGGACTGCAAGTTCAGGTTCTTTCTTTTGTTCCTGTTTGTCTCTCATTGACCTCCACATATACGCCAAAGGCAGAAGGGATGTTTGCAAAAAGATGGGGAGTGAGCAGAAGTGAGAAAGCATGGGGAAGGGAGGATGGATGCCACTGCTGAGTGTGCTCTGTGTCCTCCGTCTGTGCCAGGCTGGGCCCACCCTAATTCTTGATCTCTTCTTCCCTGCTGATGCTGGGGTGCAATTCCCATCTTGGGTTCTGCCTGTGCTCTAAAGATTTTGTCTGTCCTGAGGGACCAAATTCAAAGGTAGAGGGGATCTCCACCAAATGGTCACTGAGCCCAGGAAAGGCTTTTCTGGCACTGCTCTGGGAACTTTAATCTGTGAGACAAACTATCTGTCATTTTTGGTGACTGTTAAACTTTCATATTCTCTGTTTCTCTCTCTGTCGTGCTTTTACACAAATTGAAATTTTAAAAGAAAGAACAAGTGGAAAGAGAAGTGGGAAATCCAACCTCAATAAACTCTCCATAAAATCCACAAATTAAGGGCAAGTACATCATGAAAGCATATTAGTCAGAGAGCTATAAATTCCAGCAAATTGATTGTCATATATAATCAAAAACATACTATAATATATATTAAGTTGAAATAAATACCACAAGCCAACCTCAGGCTGTAAATGTTTAAGATTAGTCCTTTATACCACATGTACCTAGGTATAAATAAAGAAAGCAGGAAGGTTTAAAAAAAAAAGGGGGAAAAAGGTGTGTGTCTTCAAAATGGGAACTGAAATGAAAATGCAGCCCTTCGAGCTACCTTTAGAAATGGACCACAAGGGTTTTCACAGAATAGACACAATCTCATCCACCACTCAGCAGTGACCAGTCTCCCTTTCTTGAGCTGAACCCATAGAAAAGCCTCTAGTGATGGCCCTTTACAGTGTGTCCTGCTTGCTCCGTGTGGAGGTGACAAATGCAGTGGGTGGCTGTGACACAAAGTTTGCCTGGAGCAGCCAGGGTGGCAATGCCTTGACTTGATTGAGAGTGGTTGGAGACCACCAGCGGGGGCTGCAGGAGCTCCGCTGGCTGCAGTACAAGTCCACCATGTCCCAGACCTGCCGGGGCTCCTTGGGAGCTCCTTTTCACCCACAGCAAGCTGCGCCTCACCCACAGCTGCATGGGGCGCCTCAGTCAAGGACAAGCCCATTCACAGTGATGGGACACCTTCAGGAGCTACATCCTGGTTTGTGGTGCTCACCAGGACCTGCTGGTTCCTGATGGGTTGATGGATTTCAGATGACTTGTCAAATTACTGTCTATACTCTTTTAAAGAAAAATATTTTAACCTTCAAAGTTAGCATATGGACCTAGTAGACCAAAGCTAGCAATACCCTGTATTTCATATAAATACATGCAATTGTTTCTCTGTGTAATCTGAAATGGTCTGATCAGGAAGCCCAGTGCCCCAGAAACTGTCTAGGAGCCACTTTCTTCTTTATTTAATACAAATACTAAATAAGTAGTTGCCTTAGGTGCCTTCCTGCTTGCATTTTAAATTTGGTAGAGGCCTATGGTTTCCTGTATCATAAACGTGGAATTTTATTTCTTAAATCCTGAACAATCCATGTCTAATCCTCCAGCAGGAAAGATGTTCAAAAATCACAGCACTGGGCCTTCTGTTTGAAACCATTTAGCTCAAAACAAGGTGATGAGCACCCCACAGCCAGAGTAGAATCCGTCTTATTAAGGACACAATTGTACCAATCAGGCAATGAGAGAAATCCAACTGAGAAACCAATTGGGATGGCTGGCAGCAGGATAGGGCAGCGTGCAGGATGGCTGGGCTGAAGAAGCCAGACCTGGTTCTACATGAAGGTCTCCCAGCTCATCTGGCTGAATTCATGAGACTACAAATGTGGCTGGAAAGCAGGAATCTTCTGTCAGCTGCAGTGTGGCTGGTACGGGGCAAATCAAATCCCCTGGGTAAAGGCTGGTTAAAGGAAGTGCAGCCTCGCCTGAGCTGGATGTAGGCACTGGCTGCACCACGATCCCGAGCTGAAAGGCACCATTCTGTCAGTAACTATTGCCAAAGCCCTTCAGGTGAAGATAGACTTCAGAAGCGTCCCAAAGCTGCCTGAAACCTGATACTTCCTTCCTGGAGGGATCTGAGTCCCACTGTCAATAGCGTGTCAGTGCAAAACGGAAGCAGCAGTGTTTACAAAATTAACAAATGGACTTCAAGTTAAACACTGGGCAATTTGTGAGACCGCTTTTTTTCTCCCAGCGTTGACCAGTCTCCTGAGATTACTTGCAGGTGAATGTTCTGTTATTCTTTCTGGACTGACTTATTCTAACATCATGTCATTTTTAATTGCTTTTCTTGAGAAAATATGCTTGCAACTCCATCCTGTTAGCCCCCTTAGGGTGCTCATGATGTTAACCAAGGCCGCATTCACCATTCCTAAATCCCACATATAGCTTTACTGGCTTCTAATTAATTACTGCAGTTGGGAATGCAAAATTGTATTTTGTGCATGGTATGTGCCCTGTGGTATTAAGGTCTGGGATTGATATAGCACAAAGCTAAATGACGCAGGCTTGTTTGTGCTGGGCCCCGATCCTGCAAAGATACACAGGCTGTGCATACTTCAAGCAGTCTTGATGACTTTCCTGGGACTGCAGACAGGAAGAAAAAGTTCAGCACCTGCCTACAGACTCAGAATCAGGACTTAAAATGTTAACTCCCACAGCAAGAAGGAGAAGCTTTTATCACAAGACACCCTCAGGGAGATGCAACGCAGAAGGCAGCCTCCTATCTGCCAGTGTAAGATCTGCTTGCCTTACTTTGCCAGAACCTGATCCTCCATCCAGCCTCCACAAAAATGGAGGATCTCAGTGTTCACACCCCCAGGCACATCTCAGCGAGTTCCTGAGTGGGTGCAAAGCCTTGGCAGTCATGGGTTCCCTCTACTTTATCATCACCTCTAACCATTTGGGATGAAGTGCATAAATGATGCGATATTTTTAGCAAACCCAGCAATAGCCTGTGGACTGAAAGTACATCACTTGTTTCAACAAGTAACAAATATGAAACTGGAGGAGAGGGCAGGAAAGAATCCAGAACTGAAATGAATATTATTACTTTTCACCAAGCAAGCAGGACTCCTTGCAACAGGATCAAAATAGCTCTTTGTCAAAAGTAAAAGGATTTGCTGCCAAGGTTTATGAGGAAGAAGCTACACTAATGCATTAATTAGGTTATACAATGTTTATCTCCTTTTTCCTTTTAGTTTGCACCAAAAACGTAAAAAGCAGATCCATCAACATCTAATGTTTCTTCAAAACACCATGTAGTGTCTAGAAAACCGAGCTGTCAGACATGCTTGTCATGTACACATATTTTGTTATTAAATGTGTTTGGGCATGAGTTTTGGCAGGATTTCTTCACAACTCTCCTGAACTTTTCTTGACACCTTTTATGGCACGTAATACGTCTGAAACTCATGGCTTGGTAAGCCCTTAACTCTTTAATTATGAGCTAGAAACTCCCTTCCTAATTATTGTCCTACAAGCAACATGATCTAATTCTTATGCCAAAGCCCAGAAATTCATGCTGCAGGTGCTTTGCGTTGTTTGCCTGCCTTTTCCTAATTTCTTTTTCTTTCCTTTTTGTGATGTCAGGAGAGTACTGTGTGCTCTGCCTTCTTGTCTCAGTGTAATCCTGGAGTAGTTTGCAGTCTCTTGCTAGCAGACCTGACTGAAGTGTAGCATTTGCCACTCTTTTTTTGCATCTTTTCCTCCAACTAAGGTCCAACTGCTCAGCTCTCATGCAGCGCATGCTGCTTGGGCCAGGTTTAATCGGAGGAGCAATTTCCCCCTGTGAAGGGTTAGGGTTTAGTACTGGCGATTGTGCAGCACCAAGTGTTGCCAGAAACTTCTTTCAATGTGAGTGGGACTCATATAAGTACTGTAGGAAATAAAAGAACAAGGCTCACAGAGCTGACAATGCTATATAAATCCCATTTTTCCCCCTAGGGAAACTGGACTGGAAAGCGGCCGGGTGTCTTGCCAAAGGCCACGGAGGATATCAGTGCTGGAGAGTGAATGGACCCCACCAATCCTGACTCTGCAGCCTCCATGAGATCCCTTTGAAAACTTCATTTCCTTCTATTGGACTGATTTAAAAGAGACTAGTGAAATAATGACTTTTGCTCTTTTTCTTATGACTTGAGGGAGGAAGTCAGGAAAAGGTTTGATTGACGATTTAATTAATTTAATAAAAGAGGAATTACCTACAAAAGTTGTTTTTTTGTGAAATTTCTACAGAAACTATAAATCATAAGTGTATCGTATTAACTATTAAAAGATAGAAAAGATACAGCAATCTAAAACACTAAAAAATACTTGCATCTTTCCAAAGTATCAGGAAGTCATATGTACTCGTGCCATATTTGTATGGCACAATTTTATGTAAGCCTAAATATAAATAAGGAAATATATTTGGCTTTCTTAGATTCTAAACAAAAAAATATCTGCTTCACTACAAAATTAATTTCTGGAGTTTTTTGTATTCATTCAGCACTTTTATATCAAGTTGGTCATCTTACTAAAAATGAAGTTTCTGTTCTTCCTTAAATCTGGAGTTGCTAGCACAGCCCCATCAGCCAACAGCATCCTCCCATAGCCTTTCAGAACACGTACAAATGGCACAAGGTGTTAAGAGATGCAGGCCACGAGGCCAAGAAGTTTAATGATGGATTTATTATTGAAAAGTGTATGCACTTCTCTGAAATACTCGTTGAACTTCAAGCTCCCCTTAAAGTCGCTGTTTAAAGAACAGAGCTCAGTACTGAAATAGTGTGTGTAATTTCCAGGAAGGAACCCAAAGGACCCCCCCCAGACAACAAATTGCAGAAATTTCCAAATCAAGTTGTAAACTTTGTTTCCAGGTAAATAACAATCGTCAAAACTGTCAGTGTTCCCTAGGTTTATACACTGAAAGAGAGAGAGAGTTTAAACTTCATCATAATTCCAGACCCAAACAAATTCAAATTTTTGCATTAGTTCATACTTGGATTGAAATTTAACAATTTGGACTGACCAGTAGCCATTTTGGTTTTACAATAGCAGCTTTCTCATGGCTGTATTTTTCCAGGCTGATAATTTTTGATAAAGCTTTCTGAGGTTCAAGATCAGCACCACCTGGAATCTTGTTTAAAAAAAGCAAAGTATTTTCCTACCTCTTCCCATGCAGCTGAGTAATTACTTTAAGTTTGATGTTTTTGTGTTAAATGGCATTGCTTCAAACTCTGTGCATGTCAAACAGCGGAGAGCTAGGGGAGTTTGAAAGGTTATCGCTGTTTCTCTTCGAATTCCTGTGTACTGAAACCCTTCGGAGGTGGCTGCCTACTGCAAATCATTGTTTGACAGCTTCACTCAACTTCGAGACTTGTCAACTCAGGGGCCAATCTGACAGCTCTCAGGCAATAAAGTAAACAAGGGATTTGGAGCGTCAGGGAAGGAATGCTTAAAATCATTCCTAATATTTCTCCTATTCATAACATGTCACCAAACCAGTGAAGTTATGAAGGCAGCAAGTCTCAGCTTCTTACGCATCCCAGGTGGTGTTTGCGGGGTGAGGGAGAGCTCGGGGGAACCTCGGTAACAGACTTCCACCAGGTATCATCCAGACTGGTTCCCCTGATAGTATTCCCGATAGTCATGAAACTCTCAGCATTCTTCTTCAGATGGGTGGATTTTCAGACAGTTTATGCACTGGTCTGAGCTAAAAAGTGATTCAGTATTGGTGGAAACAGAACATTGTGTAATAGCTGTTCTTTAAAACAAAAAAAATGACAGCATCATATGTTTCTGTGCAATAATACAGGTAAGAGATGCTTCTTTCCCAGCATCCAGGAAACCTGCAGACACTTTGGCTGTAAAAATTCTCACATGCAGAATCTGTAATGGTGCTGAAACCTGCTGAGGGTTGATGGCTACGCGGATGTCACCACTCTCATACCTGTCTGTGGATTTGCAACATGAACTAACAGGTACATTTTCTGAAGCAGTCACTTTTACAGGGTCCTGCCTTTTTAGAAATGATCTGAGACACCTTAAATAGCCTTTTTTTGAGTATCTGAGCTCAAATTTGATAATCTATGTTAATGCATTGCCAATTGAATGCTCACAGCTTTTGAGCTTTTGAGAATGTAGCCTGATTCTGATTCTTTCAATAATTTTCATTGTAAGTTTTAGTATTTCTATCAGGGAATAAATTGATTCAAAATAAACTATAGAAAATCTGACCTAATTTTTAGATCAGTGTGACTGTTCCTTGCACATCCATTTTGAGAACTCCTGCTGCTAACACACCTAGAGCTGACCCCTTTGTTAACTGCATGGCATGTGCATGACAATAAATTACCTGTTGTCATTATTGAAAATGACTAATGACCTGCTAGCCTTTTAGGATGTTATTTATAAGTCATTTCTTTAAAAGAACTATATTCCCTCTTGAGGTAATGCTTGCTTTTTTTTTAAAAAAATAACTTCATTAACCATTTCTTCTCAGTATTATTATAGGAGGTTTTCTAATTACAGTAGTTGTTATGCAGTAGTTACAGCTTAATTGACTTGTGATTATTGTTCTAATAATAACACCTAACTAGACACCCAACTAGCATGAATATGTGTAGCTGGGTTTTCGATGGATTTAATCTACTGTAGACTAGCTGAAACATTTAGGGATAATGTTAAACATCTTCTTTTACAGCAGTATTACAACTCAGTTAATTCATATTTTAAACTGAGCCCTGAATAAATGTACTTCAGCAGCCACTTGTGCTTGCTAAGAGATTAAAGGCTCTGGACCATGTGAAGAAAGGAAATCTCTATAGGTTGCTAGCTAATGGTTGTTTTCTTTGCTGCTGGAATCAGTGAATTGAATTGTAATGGACTGGACTGACTCCGCATACGGAAATTACAAAGAACAGGATCATTTTTTTTACGGATGAAAATCCCAGTTATTCTGAACGCCAGCTACGCACTTCAAAATGCTGGACTGCAAGACATTATCTGAAGCTCTGATAGGTATTTTATAGAGCAATAGTGCTTCTTATTTATGCGTCATGTACTTTGCATCAGCAGCTTAATAGTTGCTATAAATCTAGTTGGTTTGACATCAGAGCTGGAGGTGCAGGTAGCATCATGTAAAAGCAGCATGCATGGCACCATGACAGTGAGGAATACTTGGTCAAGGATGCACATGAATTTCATTGCTACCAATGTGCAAGTAAAAATTGATGAGAGGAGAAGGTCTGTGGGCCTGTGCTCTTTTGCAGTGTTCCTGAGGCTTATCTAGCCTAAGCTGTATTCTCAGACTTGTCGCTTGCTGATAGTGTCATGACAGACTCAGATACATCATAGCTGCTCTGACTAAGTAGCAGAAGGGCAAAGTTTCCACCACTAAAACTGCTCTTACTGCACACAGCTAGACAGAGTGATGGGAGTTAATCGCTGAAACACGAACAGACAGGACTAGCTCGTCATAATATGAAGCTATCAAATCACAGCTCTGTAAAACTCTTCAATGTTTTATCATGAAGAGCTGTCAAACTCTTATAATTTCATGATTAATACATTGCAGAGTGGTTTCCTCCCTTACGCTGTTGCCTGTAGCAATTTTTTTAAATGGAACTGGTCTTGGTCATATTTGTTGAAAATGAGCTACAATTTGGGATGTACCTGTGTATAAATATATGAAAAAGCACAAAAAGGAGGAAATAATTCTCAGACCTAGCTCCATGAATGGGAGGAGACTGCCCCACACGGTGTGCCTTCCATCGTGCCCCTTGGATGGCAAAGAAGGAAGGCTGTGAGCTCCATAGGCATAATTCCTTTTCTCCCCATGGTAACATCTGTGAATAATGAAACTAGAAATAGCTTCAGCATCATCTACTCCTGGGGAAAAACACAACTAAAAGGAATTATGGCGGACTTGTAAGTAGCCAAATTTGGGGAGAATTTAAGTATTGCTAAGTCTCTTTCGTAGTGTTTCCACATGAAGGAAAAGGTGTGGGTCTTTTGCTTGTTGGGGGAATGTCTGGGGTTGTCCATGCAATGTTACAAAGTCATGTTGGACTTGAACAAAACTAGATGAAACAAGATGGTATTTGCATTACACAAAACTAGGTGAAACAAGATGGTCATTGCATTACTTCCAGCTCTGGCCACCAAGAAACTTGTAGGCTGCGCCTGAGAGGCCCCCGCTGTCCCTCTCAGGGCAATCTGGGAGCCAGTGACTCAAGCAGTGTGGAAAGTCCCAGGACATTTCATTTGAACTGAAATTACTTGAAAATGACTGCTAAACAACAGGTATTACAGGCTGGAATAACCACTGAGCTGCTCTTTGCTCTAGCGGATTCCTGCAGGACAGGATTTCCATCTCTTGCGAGATATTTCACATCAGCCTTGAGGTCTGGGACTCTTTGGACTCGTGGCTCTATGGATTTGCTTGTTTAAGACTACTGGTGTTTGCTTTAAGTTTTTAAGAAATAAAATAATAATAACTGTAAAAACCCTTGAAGAAAAGAAAACTACTGCTGGAGCCTCTTTCTTTTGGATTTTTCTAAGAATGTCTCTGAGGAGGACACGGTCATGACAATATAATTAAGCAATGAGACATGACAGCTAGTCATTTCAGGGTTATTATTGGATGCCTAAGGTGGCATTGCAGGCTTGAGGCTGAAGGGCGAGTGGCTTTAATCACCCATTAAGTGCAATAATCCCTTTGATATGCACTGTCTGGAGAGACTTACCTAAAAGGAATTTATGAACAATATTAGGAGGAACAGACAAACCAGTGAATGCACTAGGTGTGAATATTAATGTGGTTATAACATCACTGACAGACACTCAAAAAGGCTTATTTGTGTCAAGTTTTCCTCATTAAAGACACCCCAAAGGAATTATTTTTAACAAGCAAAATATTGCAAGGACTTCTTTGTGGTTTTGCTTTTTTCCTCCTTAAATATTTGTCTTCTGTACTTTAAGCATAGGTCTTATGGATATTAACATGGATAAGCTCATCCCTGCAGTACAGATGGATGAAATTGGTGATGGCACGTGATGATACAATGCCTGTCCATGGGAGGAAGCTCTGACCATGAAACTCATCATTCACAATCCTAGCCCATTTTGGTACCCTCGCCTGACACTCTGCTCTCAAGGAACGCAATTCTTCTGAAGGAGACAGTTCCATCACACAGCATGTGAAGATCAGTGGTGTGGTTTCCACATCTGTTTCAGCTCGTAGAGCTGGGAATTGAACTCTGGTCCTCAATGGCCATGCAGATGTAGATGCCAAATTGCCAAGCTACTTCATCAACCTAGTAAAATATTTTGATTGGTTTTATAGGAATGACATAAAACATGCATATTCTCATATGAAATGGGTTATGGAAAGGCATAATTTTTTAAAAAAACATAATTGTGTGAATTTTTTTAATGCAAAGCTTTGTGCTAATGTGTCACTAAGTGGAGAAGTCTAGTGCCAACATAAATGTTGGTAATATGTTCATCATATTTACAGGTCTGGAAATGTTTGCTTTTCCTTGGCCTCTTTTATGTATATTAATACATTAAAATAATCATCAAAATGTAAATATGAGAGTTAAAATATCTTCTTCATCCCAAAATTGTTTTAAGCTATATAGAACAGAGCATTTTGCTGAATTGGCCCTTGTTTGAACTTAGGTTTGCATATTTTGTGCTGTATAGAAACAGCTTTGCCCTTTATTTGAAGTCAGTTTTGAGTATGTAATTACCATGCTCCAATTTCCATTTGAACAATCAGGGTTCTCCTGTCAGTCCTATTTTAGTACACACGGGCTGAACAATTAAAAACTTCCTGTTGTGGGTGCAGGGAGAGTTGTGGGGATTTTGTTTCATTAAAGAAGAGGGATAAAAATTGTAAACCTAAAAATGAAAATTGATGAGAATTGGACTTGTATTTTATTTTGTTTTTCCTGAGCGTTTATGGAACTGCAGCATAGCAAAGCTGTTCTCAGTGGTTCCCTAAAAAGGAAAAAACACTAGAGCTAAGCAGAATGTATTCTTAGAACAATATTTGAAGAATTAGCTTTTAAAAACTGCCACAATTCCTCTAAAGAAAGGGTTAAAAAGAAATCTGTTAAAGTGTCCCTAGGGACAGGATAGTCCAGTTTTGAAAAAAGTCATTGTTGTGCTAGTAATAGGATATGCCTTAAGCTTGTTCTTAAGTCTTATTTTCTTTACTGCAGGTTGAGAAAGTTTCTCTCCATCATGTTCCATGCATTTGTTCTGGAAAGGAATTGTTGTGCAAGGCTTTGCAACAAAAAAAACCCCTCTTCCTGTAAAGGCAAGACCCTGCCAAAATAAATAGGGACATCAGCAAATTTTACAGATGGTAATTTCTTTTAAACACATGTATATGTATTATATATAATATGAATATGAATGTATAGTGTCTATGGATATGTGTATTTACATGCATTTGCATATGTATCAATATTTTCAAGGATATGGGTTCTGGAGTCTATATTAATCAATGCAAGCTTTCCAGGAAACTGAGCTCTCAGCACAGCCCAGCCTGCTCACAAGTTCAGCTTGCAGAATCCTGAGATGGAGGTTACTGTGCTGGGATGCAAAAGCTAATTTCTTAATCATGATTAAGTTACCAAAAGCAATGCAAGATCTCGATGCCTGCAACAGCCAGATGAAAATGGCATGGTCTGGTGATTAGAAGGTTTTAGTAGGAAATAATACTTTTCTTGTCACTGGGCTGCGCTGGCAGAATGAGCGCAGCAGCTGGAACACATATGCAGAGTGTTTACTGGAGCGACTCTTACACTTTCAGACAGAAGGAAATCCTGTGCAGGATTGGAAAGCGCAGAGAGCTGTCACCAGGGAATAGGCTGTCTGTGTGTCTCCATGAAATAAAAGCTGTGTGGACCACAGACCCTGCAGTGGGCACTTCCTGCCCCCTTCACTGCAGCAGCTCAACATTGCTTTTTTTTTTTTTTTCTGCCTTTTTTTTTTTCCAATTTTGCTGGAAGATCTCAAATCTACCAGTATTATCAGCAGAAAAGCTGACGAAGCTCAGGATTCAGTTTGTATCAAACTTCAAAAATCTATTTAAGGGTGGGGGTATTGTTGGCTTTTGTTGTTGTTATTTGGCAAAAGGAGAACCTGCATATTTTGCCATTGCTCAGGTTGCATAGTTTGATCTTTCTAGGCTAATAAGACATCTGATATTACTTGAGGGGGTTTTTTTCGATCTTTTTTTTTCTTTTTCTCAAAGCTGTGTAGGTTTTTAACTAGTATGAATGCATTTAAAGCAGCAGAAAACCCTGGCACCCAAGGGCTACTAACATAGGGAGCATTTCATTGTTTGCAGATCTTATAGCCATGACCAGTATCTGCTAATAAATAAGAAAATGCATTCATTATCCAAATAATTGTAAAGATCCTAAATTAATGATGTATTTATGTGACAGATTTGTGGGAGGGATTTCAAATATAATCACCATCAATCTGGCTACAGCCAAAATAAATTTTATGAAAAGTAAAACAAACCGTTGCACAGACAAAGTAGACCTTTGGGGGCTCACACAATAATCTGTATTTTCTTATTTAGCTGTGTATAATATTTCTGTTCATATCTTGTCCGGATAGAATCTCAGTACATATAACGTTGCTGTTGAAGCTTAGAAGAGTCAGCATATGCCACTACCCAAAGGGGAGGAAAGAAAATAATGAAAGACAAGAAATACATTCTTTAAATGTTTGTTTCAAAAGAGCAAGCCATGCCCAGGTAGCTGTGTCAGACATGGTGCAACTGTAAAGGTGAACATTAAATATAGAAGCTTTAATTCAAGGAGGGTGGCTTTTCACAGATATATGTGCCTAGGTTGGGGTGTATGTTCTGGGAACCCCAGATGCTGCTGTCACCACTAATAAAATTATTGCAAGGTTCAAACTTTAGGTGAAGTTCCTGCATATGTTCTCTCTTTTACTCAACGGAAACATCAGGTTTAATCAGATGAAAAGGAGAGGTGAGGCCCCGGTTTCGGAAGCACGGGCACGGCGCTGATCCAGGCATGGTGGCTGCAGCCCCAGCCCGCGCCATCTGCTCTGGCCTGGGCTTGGTGGCACACAAGGGGTGGGGGAAGCTGTGCTGGTGTCCGGGTGATGGTGATCCAGCTTGGAAATGCTGCTTTGGGCTGAGGTGCTGAAGGCTACTGAGCACAGCAGCGGACTCCCTGTGGACATGCTCCATTAATCAGTATCATTGACAAGGAAAGGCTTAAATTCCTATTTGCACGTTCCAGTAAAAATGCATCAATAATTTTTAATTGTTTTAACACTGTTCTGCAAATATGTTTCAAGGATATTTTTGCCTGATAAAGGGTTTTTGGGTTGCTGAAGGCACGTCACCATCTTTCATTCACAAGTTCGAATGTATTACATACAGCTGCCAAAAAATCTGCTTTTGTATCCTTGTCCAGCTTTCCTGCTCTCGTTTTTGGTTTACAGTCAGTGTAATGGGAGCATGTGGCTGTCATTCAAACAGATGAAAACCTTTGGCATTGAAAAGATATCAAGGGGTCCCTGTTTTTTAAAGGAAATATACCCCTTTCTACTATTGCATGATTTCTTGATCAGATAAATCCCATCTTGTGCTAACGTTTAAATTAAATGCGCTGCTTTCTGACCCAACAATAACAAAAGCAAACCCACTCACTGCCAAGTATCATAAGCTCTTAAAATACATTCAGACAGTGCGATGATATTAGTAGGGAAGCAGATATCAGGTTTTGTCTGACAAAGCAAACCACACAGTGGAACATGAGAAGTACTGTGCTTACTGACTTCAGGATAAAATGAAAGACAGAAGCCCTATCAAAAATTATACTAATAATCTAACACTGTACATTTATATGGAGACTTGGCCTGGAATATCTCAAAGATGCTTCACAGAGAAAGACATTTTAATCTTATCTCTCCATCTAGGTGACCGAGTAAAGAGGTTAAACAATTTGAACTCGGATTTCAGAAAAAGCATTTTCCAAGGTGTGTTTGGCAAAGACTCCTTAAGAAATTAGGTTGTATTGAAGCAAAAAAAGTTACAGCACTAGACTGGGTAATCACTAAACTTCACCAGAATTTAGTAAATTGGACAAAGCTTCACTGTGTGCTTGCCTGTGTTTCGAACTCTCCTGTTAAGCATCTCTACTAGCTATATTTAAGAGGATGAGGAGGTACTGGGATGGACTTTTGGTCCTACCTACTGTGGCTGATTGTAGCAGAGTTAGGAATAAAGCCTGGCGTGCACTTTCTTTCTCCAAGCCTGTAGTCTTCATGTATAAACATGCATCCACAATCCACAATGTACTGACATATGGAGGATTCATTATTTTCAAAGCTAGTGAGAAAAGCTGTTCAAACATTAGAAGATCATTGATAGGAAGGCTAAATTTCCTGACTTAAGTGTTACTATTCTTTTATATATATATGCATATATATATAGTTCAAATCTGCTCTGGGATGGAAGATAATTAAGTTCAATATTTTAATGAAAAAAGTGAACTGTGGAAACAAACTAATTCTGGCTCTGGTAGATGCATGGTGATTTCCAATAGCAGGGTTCAGCTGCATCAGCAGTTTCTCTGGCCATATTTATTGTCTTGGAGGATGTTCTGTACCAGAGAGGAACTTGGTTCTTTCTGGATCTCAGTAAAAAAAGATATGTCTAGAAATACGAGAATTAAATTTCTTTGATAATAATAAGATAGAAATAGGAAAAGGAATACAGCTAGTGAGTACATCTTACATCCTTTTGGATGCCAGGAATCCTGCTTCTGTCCTGTATCAGATGAATCCTGGGTAGACAGGCCTGGGACAATGTCCACAATTCCCCTTGTGGAGAGGCTAAATTTCCCTTCCATACCATGATGCCTTTTACTCACCGTAAGAAACAAAACCATCTTGCCCGTCTTGACTGGTAAAGGTGTTATCTCTTTCTCTCTGCAGGTATCTGGGAATGATAATTAGGAGCAGTACATGTTTTGGTCGGTCCAGCACATCTGGCCCTGCCACACCCATGGCCACAGCAGTCCCTCCTGCCAGCAGAAGGGTAGCTAGGTCTAAGAGGTCTGGCATGGCCTTCCCAAGATCACCAACTCCCCAAAGGTGGTATGTTCTGCAAGGCTCTCAATACAGAAGGAAACTTCCTGACTATAGAACTCCAAAGAAGTTTCTCACTGATACAGCAGGTTTTGCTTTTCTTCTCTTTGCCTGCTGATGTTCGTCATAATTTGCATGGAGAATACACAGGGGATGATTGAGTGATGATCCCTTTGTTTTTAATCCTGGGCAGATTTTGTTCTTCTTGTCTTTTGAAAAACCTGTTGTATCACCAGACCTTAGCAGATGGCCAGAGAACCTTCTAATGGAAGACAAACTAGTCTCGACTTTTGTGTTAAATTTGTAAGGGTTTGCAATACTATGTATTTTGGACATCCATAACTGTCTGCTTTCTTCAGCCTGTGTTGTAGGCTTATTGATAATAATTATTTTATAATCCAACTTTAAAAAAAAAATAAGGGTTTGAAAATTGGTGCATTCTCTGTAATTGCATGCTCATGAGAGGTCTTGAACCAAACTCCTGGAAATAATGGAAGAATCATAGACTGCTTAAATACCAAGGAATGGTTGGTTCAGCTTTCTTTGATAGTGTGAAGGACATTGGTAAAGACACTAAGCTTACTTGTATACTAGAAGGCCATCTAGCACAGAAGGTTTATTCCTTTCTGAAGAGTTAAGGAATTCTTTGTATAGAAGCCAATCTCTTTCTCAAAGACTTAAACTCATTCATCTGATATTTCCCATGCATTATCAAGCTGTCATCTTCAACTGTTTTGATGAACAACTGCAGAAAGGATGCTCCCGGGAGGGTCAAGGATTCAGTCAAGACAATAAAATCTGGATGCCCAAATATTTATCATGGAAGCAGATTCCAGCATTAATTGCACTCTTGGTATAACTGCACTAGGACGCAATAAAGGAAATAGAAAACTTTGTGGGAAATTCACTATCCTCGTGACGTTTTTGAGTTCTTTCAAACATCCATAAGGTTGGCAAAAGAAAATAGGAATAGGAATGCACAGCACTAATTAATAGGAGGAAGAGACATTTGTTTCATATTTGGTCTTGTTGAGATGAGATACAGGTAAGAATTATTGGGCTCTTACATGTTTATTTTGGAATAATAATTTCTTTTTAGTTATACCTAATGAGTAAGGAGAAGAATGTTTAAGGGAAGATGTAAACCAGTATCTAAATAGAAAGTAATTTTATGCAGTGAATGATACACTAATTAATATGAAGTTTCAATTTTGATATTAGAATTAATGAGCTCTACCTGTTCTTCTTGGTAGATATTTAAGGCTTGCCAACGAGTTAAATGGCAAAAGTAATTTCATTTTTATCAGCTCAGTTACTTCTTTTTTTAGCCATTTACAATATCCAGCTTATTTTGGTGGAAATACTAGTAGTTCTTTCATTAAATTTGTAAGGAAAAAATTGCAGAACATTTTTTCATAAGCATGATTTTTGATGTATGGTTCCAGATGTAAAGAAGCTGTATTGTGTGTTCTGAGGTTTTCCTATTGAGCATTTCTGAAATTTCAGAAACGAACACTAAGTAGGTCTAAAAGGTACAGTATGGGGTGCATGAGAGATGTTTTTGACACAATAGGGTCAGAGAAGTTAAAGACACGTTCTTTGTTGGCAATTTTGGCAGAAATACTGAAACACAATGTGGGAACTGCAAACCTTATGACATTTGGTAAAACGTGAAAAGCTTCATGTCTGTAATATACGACTTGATGTCATGTATATGAGTTGGTAGCTTTTGCACAGTATATAATGAATCTCACTTTTTTGTCTGAAGTTTGAAAAGATTTTCCCAGTTTAAATAACTCATGCTTGAAGTGCAGCGTGAATTTAAAACTCCCCATTGTCTGAGTGTAAAAAAGTTCATTTCATGATGTGGCAAATAATTCAGTCTGTATTCTTGCCTCAGTGGGTCCTTATAAAATTGTAAACTATTTTGAGAAACCTTTGCTGTCTAAATGAAGGTTTTATGAAGAGAGGCATGTATAAAAACAGGGCACCAATTTCCCAGTTGTGTCACTGGAACCTCTGTTTAGCCCCACCATTCTTTGGCTATGTCTTTTATTCGCTGCTCTTGTGTGGGCTGCAATAAATACAACACAACTAGACCTTTCTGCTTTGGTCAGCTGAGCTCCCCTGGTTTCCACTGTTGGAACGTAGCATTGTGTTTTGGGAGGCAGCACCAGCTTTTCAGAGCCGTTTCAGAAAAAGGTCTGTAAACCTTTTCTTTGTAATTTTGTTCATACTGTATTCAACTATATTTGCACTGAGGGAAGTGGGAAGCTCCAACACGCTGGGTAAATTGTACTGGAGATGCCCATTTGACTGGGAGAGGGACTGTCTGTATGACAGCAGGCAAGGAACATGAACAGACCAGTGAAGACATCTAAAACCAACTGTACTGGATCCAGCCAAAGGCTTGTGCTCTAAGGCAAATCCAGAGATAATTCACCTGTCATATGTATTGTAGTGCCATTGCAGGAACGTGAAGGCAAAACTTAGTCTGAAACCTGGTCAGGGGAGGGATCATTAGTGCCACAAAGCTGATTGGGGCACCTGACACGATGAGAGGCTGAGGGGGCTGGAACTGTTCAGCCTGGAGAAGGCTCAGGGGCTCTTATTAATGTGTGTGTGGGGAAGTAAACAAGGTGGAACCAGACTCTTCTCAGTAGTGCCCAGTGACGACAAGAAGCAATGGGCGCAAGCGGAAACACAGGAAAATCCATTTAAACATAAGGAAATACTCTTGTCCTGTGATGGCGATCAAACACTGGACACTGGAATGGCTCACACAGAGAGGTTCTGGAGCCTTCATCCTTGGAGACATTCAAAATTCAGCTGGCTGTAGCCCTGTTTAGAGCAGGGGGCTGGACCTGACATGGTTTCCTGAGGTGCCTTCCCACCTCAACAGTCCTAGAAACCTGCCTGTAGATGTGCCAGGAATTTGACCTTCTGCTAAATTGGGAACCACCAGTGCCTGCAATTCTTATCTGCCTTTTTCTGCTCTTCTTTCTGGTGCTTCCAAGCACAGACATACCTCTTCGTTTTCCATTCATGCAGTCTTAACATTTCTATTGCGAGTTTCTACACCCCAGCAATCTTTACTGTACTCCCGTGGAGTTTCATGACTAAAGTCTGTATCCATGGGTTTACTAACCTGGCTGACCTCCTATTTTCTCTTATTAATTTGTCAAACTGTTTGTTGAACATATTTATATTTGGGGGGTCTTTCTTTCCACAACATAGGATGGCAATTAATTTACGATAAATCCCATGGGGGATAAGTTCTTCCTTTTATTTGTTTTACAGCCGCTGCCTGGGAGTTTGCTTTGGCATCCCCTGGGTCTTGTGCCAGGAGAAATAACAAATAATGGGCCCATATTAACCTTTGTATTCCAGTCATGGTTTGAAGATTCTGGCATATCTTCCATCAGTCATTTCTTTTCCAAAGTGAAGAAGCACAGTCCATTTCTTCTCTTCCAGAAGTCACTCCACACTGCTGACCGTCCTTCTTGCTTTTCTCTGTTCTTTTCCTGCTCTGCCACACGATTTTTGAGATGTAGGAGCTAAAGGTATGCACAAGACACGTAGGCTGAGGTGCTGAACCATGGCATAATATTGTGTTTAAATTTGTGTATGTTGTGTTTCTATTTTTTCTCTATTCCTTTCCTAATAACTCCTAAAATTCCATTTTTTTCGCATGCCTTTACTGAGCACCACTGTATCCACCAAAGCTCTAGATTGTCTTTCCTGTGTTGTGGTGAGTACTTCAAACTTCGTAAATGTAGGGGTTTTCTTCCTCTGCACAGATTTGTTTGCACTTTCTAATATTGAATATTAACTGTAAATTAATTTCCCAATACTTTTGCAATCCTTTTGCAAATCTGTTAAATTTGGTATCATCACTAAACTTGATAACTTCATTATTTTCTTCCTTTTACAAATCATAGAAACATGGAATCATAGAACGGCTTGGTTTGTGCTGGTTAGAGTTCATCAAGTTCCAGCCCCCTGCTATGGACAGGGACACCTTTCACCAGACCAGGTTGCTCAGAGCCCCATCCAGCCTGGCCTTGAACACTTCCAGGGATGGGATATCCACAGTTTCTCTGGGCAACCTGTCCCCATGCTTCATCACCCTCATTGTAAAAAATTTCTTCCTAATATCTAACCTAAATCTACCTCCTTCAGCTTAAGGCCATTCCCCCTTGTCCTATTACTGCACACCCTTGTGAAAAATTCCTCTCCAGATTTCTTGCAGGCCCCCTTTCAATACTGGCAGGTGCTATAAGGATCATCTGGAGCCTTCTCTTCCCCAGGCTGAACAACCTCTCATCCCCAACTCTCTCATCCTGTCTTTATAGGAGAGGTGCTCCAGTCCTCTGATCATTTTTCATGGTCCTCTTCTGAGATTGTTCAACAAGTCAGCGTCTTTTTTGTGTTGGGTGCCCCAGACCCGGCTGTAGTACTCCAGTGGAGTCTCACAAGAGCAGAGTAGATGGGCAGAATCACCTCCCTTGGGCTGCTGGTCTCGCTACTTTGGATGTAACCCTGGATACTGTTGGGCTTTCTGGGCTACAGGTGTACATTGCTGGGTCATGTTGAGCTCCTCATTCACAAAGACCCCCAAGTACTTTTCCTCAGGGCTGGTCTAGATCCACTCTCTGCCCAGCCTGTTCTTGTGGTTGGGATTGCCCTGACCCAGGTGCAGGACCTTTCACTTGGCCTTGTTCAGCTTCATGAGGTTCACACAGACTCATGCCTCAAACGTGTCAAGGACCCTCTGGATGGCATCCCTTCCCTGCAGCACATCAACCTCACCATGCAGCTTGATATTGTCAGCAAACTTGTTGAAGGTGCACTAAACCCCACTGTCCATGTCACCAACAAAGATGATAAGAAGTGTCAGTCCCACCACCTGAGGAGCACCACTAGTCACTGCTTTCCGCTTGGACAGTGAGCTGTTGACCGCAGCTCTTTGAGTGTGACCATCATTGTTAGAGGTACTTTGGATACCACAGCTTTCAGCTCATTTACGCTTTCAGAGAATCTGAACAGATCTATTCTGCATTTCATCACTATGCTGAAGGCCCCTAGACTGACATCCTGGATTAACCCTATATATTTTTCAGCTGGGATCCCAAATTGTTTCCTGACAAGTTGCCCAATAACCAAATCAGACTTCCTGATTTGTACTTTCCTAAATTGTTCATATGCCCACTCTGAAAAGCAATGACATTTTTGCCATCTTCTCTTGCTATGGTACTGACAGATGCTCAGACTGTAAATTGTACCGGCTAGTAGTTTGAGAATTTCATATATGAATTTCCTTAGGACTCCCGAGCAAATGTCACCTGCTCCAGCCAATTTGTTATGGTTTTAGAGATCTATTTTAAAAACTTTTCTCCTGACTTTTCAATTTGAGACGGTTCTTCCAGCACATTCTGCTGAAAAGAAAGAATCCTCAGTAAGTTTCTCAATAACGAATTGCAGAGTAGTTTTCTTGCCCATCTGTACTTCTGCAAGTGCTCCTATTAGACTGTGATTATCTATCAGCCTTAAAAGCTCTCTGGGAGGCTTCCTGCTTGTTATGTTTTAGAAATAGATTCTTATTGTTAGTTTTTACTACTTTAGAAAGTTCTTTCTCAAAGTCACATTCATCCTTTCTTACTCTGGTTGTACTTTTGACACACTTTAATTTAACTGTTTAATGGTTTTCTCCGTTGTGTACAAACTGCACATTTTGAAGCATGCCTTCTTGTTTCTAATATTCCTCTTTACTCAGGTGTTTAGCTCTACTATTTTTATCTCACTTTCTTCAAAATCTGCAGCCAGTCATGTATTTTTACTATGTTTTCTCCGTACACCTCCGTACCACTTGTGTAACTTTGATTGATTCTTTTTTGCATCTTTTTGTCTAACTTATCAATTAATTGTTCCTGGGTGAGGTTTTCAGGTTTGACATTTTAAGTCTTCCAAGGAGATAGATTGTGAATACAACATGGTCAAAATTTTCCAAGGTTTTCCAACATTTTGAATCTGTTCTGAGTTGAGAAATTAATCAACCTACAGTTTATTTTTTTTGGAAGCTCTCTGCCCAGTTGCTTCAAGACTACAGTCACTGCAGGAAAGAACAGTTGTCCATGTATCTGAGACCATCAAATGACCTCACTCCTTTGTGCTTTCTGTCCCTCCAGTGGCTCTGATCTCACTCAGCATGTCTCCACTGACAGGTTGATATTGTTGTCATCCTGTCTTTTCCCAAGTACCAAGAGATCCTAAACGCCTTGCTGTCAGCGTTTAAACCCAGACAGCTAGGTTTAAACCTAGGTCAGCTTTGCACTGTTAGACTTCTACCATTTGAATGGAAAGAAGTATTTACTTGTGGTCTTCTTGTCTATTTTGCATAAATGGGACTTTATTATTGAAATGGAATTGAAAAATCATTGTTTCATATCAGAATTTTATTGATATCAGACCTAATTATGTTTTTTTCAAAGGGTAGAGAGCTTTTACTGCTTTCCCAGGAGAGATGAGTCATTCCAATCTTTGTGCTCTTTCCACAGCCTTTCATTTTAAAACTCCCCTGACACTCTTCTAACTTTAAGTGCCTCCAATGTGACTTTTTTGTTATGTAGACAAGAGATTGTCTTTCCTCTGTAGGCCTGTTTCAAAGGTGTCCTTGGTTACTAATTGTTCCTGTTTCCTAATTAGTCCCTGTTCCCTGATCAGGGAGAGAGAGCAGTTAAACAAAGTGCTAATTTATAGAGCATTTGAATAATTATGTACCAGTTGCCGAGGTTAATGTACATCCTCTGTTAAACAAACATCTGTTGCAATGGTGGAGCGGAATCTGGTCTCTCCTGGAGTGGAAAAGGTTGCACCAGAGCTCAAATTAGAGCTATCAGCCTGAATTAGACATGTTGCTTGCAGCACAATTGGTTTGTTCAGAGATATCTCTGTTATCTCCACAGGGCAATGCACTGGTTTATGTAATCACACCATAAATTCCATATAGAGTACACGAGTAAAGACAGATATCCAAAATGGGGGTCACAGCCACCAGTGGTTCTTGGGCCTATGAGTACTCTCCAAGCAAGAAGTAATTTAAGTCCAGCAATAGGAAATACAGAGAAGATACTGAAGTTGGAAAATATATTTCTCAGTAAGTAATTATATTTAATTCAAAGCTGGTAGATGATGTCTCTGCAGGACCAGGATTCACAATCTAGAAAATTCCTCTGGGGTTTGTTACCCAAGAACATCTGTTGAATGTCTTAGATATAGCAAACGCACGTGACATGAGATCAAGGATGTAGAAATAGAATGATCATTTTGATTATATATACACTTGCAAGACATCCCAGAGGCTTCACAATAAATTATTATTACACAGCATTACAAGAACTTCATACATGCACGGACTTCTTTTTAATGTTGACTAGTTTCCTTTGTGATGAGAAATTTGACTGACATCATAGGTGAATCCAGACGTGGGAATTTTCAGACAAAGTATCCCAGGCCCATGAAGACAGAACTGTGGACGTCATTTTTATTATTTGTGTAAGTATCAATTCATATTGCAGTCAGCATAAATATGAAGTTTTGGCCTGTTCTTTCAAACTCTGAGGTATCTAACTAAAATTTGCATTAGTGGAAAAGACTGAAAATTATGTGTGAAAACTATCTGCAAATTATTGATCTATTTGAAACCATTGATGAAAACAAAAGCTACTTTCGTGTCTGAAAATGTAACTGTATGTCTCCACCATAGGTACTCCTCCTGGAAACATACAATTCCTTAAACTTGGTGTCTCACTGACTGTCCCAGTAAGTAATGAAGACTGAACAAGATTAAAAGATTTGGGAATGTAATTCATTATTCTAGGGCCTACATATTCAGAAAATGTCCAAAATAATCTGTAAAATATTTTTTGGAGTGAATGAGCAAAATATCACTGAACATTGCAGTGAAGGAGAAAATGAGAGTTCATTTCCAGTCTCAACCTGGCTTGCTGCTTCCTTGTAATAAGAGCCCATTTCAACACAGGCAGCTTATAAATAAAGTCTTCTCATTGAATGTGGAAAATATTGCACGCGTTGTGTAATGTATATGTTAAATAAAAAAGTCTCCCTTGTTGGATTGGCAGCTTGAGACTGCTCCATTAGCTCAACAGTGGAGTTGTGGGCCCCTTGGCCCCATCCCATCAACCCTAGCTTGGCTTGGGAAGTTAATTTTGAATTTGGCATGGGCACAAATTTATTTAAGGCAATGTTTGTTAGATTCTAGCTGGTGAATGGAAAATATTGTGTTTGATGCCCAAATTGTGACCTCCTGTGTAGAACTTCAGCAGTGACTTAAAACTAAGAATAGGAGAAAATATAAAGCATAGATGTAGATATACTTCAGCGTTTTCAGCTACTATGGCTTCAGCCAGCTAAAACACTCAACAGCAGAGCCCACTAGACAAAATCCTAGTCTAACAAGTTGCTGTATGATTGGACTCTAAAATTCTTTATCAGAAAAACCACTTTCAAGTGAATTTGTTAAACAAAAGGGGTTAACAGAATAAGATTTTGCTGGATCTAAGTTGCTCCAAATTAATTTCTATTTTCCCTTCAGTCAGAGTTGGCTGTCAGGTACTTTCAAGGACTTTTCTTTGAGCATGTGCAATTTTCTCTTCCCTTTTCTTAAAAAGAAATTGATGGTGTTTCTGCACTACTAGCTCTATCTACCCTTCAGCAATTTTGCCCTCTTGCCTAGCTCTTTATTTTGTAGATGACTAATATTGTCTCTCCTCATCTTTCTCACCGTCTTCTTGCTTCCAGCTCTCACAAACACTGTCATTGCCTCGGTTTCTGTGGCCCACATAGCCTTTGACCAGACTAACAGTGTTACAGAACCACGATACCGTTGCTGGGGAAGCAGAGGAACTTTAATAACAAGATCCTTTTATAAGAGAAGGTAATCTTTCTGGGAAAGAACAAATAAACTTGCTCCCTGTTTTGAAATATCTCCTGTTTATTTTCAGCTAAACCCCTTATTTTTCCCATGCTGTTAATGTTTTCAGGTGCCTTTCTTATTTTTTTATGGTTGCTATGACCTTAACTTTCATCAAAGCTGAGTAGCTAAAATTGATTCGGTTTAGACATAGCAATAGAATGAGTCACGTCAGTAAGCTTGTTCAAGCATTTACTGAAGTCTGGAGCCTCGTATGTGTTTGCAGTACACGCGTTCTTGAGAGGAGCCTTCCTCAAAGGCTGCATTAAAAAAGACATTCTTTGGGTCCCTTTCCACTTATTCTTATATTGGCTTATTCTTGCTACCGCCGAGCACTTGTGGCTTTGCTCTGACTTGTGACATTTTGGCGCCCACGACGACTTGGTGAAGGAGCCCAAGGGTAGAGCTTGGTTTGGGAAGGAGGAAATAAGAGCAACACACCCAAGTTACCCTTTCTGCCCTCGAAGCAGGAGTCGAGTTGGAGAAAAATATGGACAGCATTCCAGCTGGTAGGTCAGACAAATTGATATATTGACACTTTCTTGAAAGTGTCAAATACAAGTCATTTGGGCTGTCGTGTGTAGAACCACGTTTGGCCTGTGGTTTCCCATGAGAAGCTGCATTTGTTTGTTGTGATATCAGAGATAAAGATGCCAGACTTGCATTGTGTCATGCAGTAATCCAGCATGCGAGCCCTGGGTTTTTTTGGAAATTAAGAAAAAGACATACTTAGAAATTATATTTATTTAGCTAGAATCCTAGCAAATTTTTTCAAGGTGAAATCAGCTATAGTTCTTTGCCCTCAAACAAACAGATGACAACCTGGATCATTTGAATATTATATGGCTGAAACTTTTAAAGGTTATTTGTGTCTGTACTATGGTTGCTACAAAGGACTCTTGCTCAGATATACTGTCAAAAGACTCAAGAACATAGAAAGTATTCTTGAGTACTGCAGAGGCACAGATGGGGTAGTTGTTCTGGAAAGCAAGGATCTGAATTTCATTAATCTTATTCATTCAACCATACTTTTCTAGGAAAAAGACACTCTGCCACTGAGTGCCCAGTTTTTTTGAACTCAGTTATCCTTGACTACATATACAAAGAGCTGCAAACAGACTACAAGTCAGCTCTAGCAATATCTTTAATTTGGTGGCCAGCAAATTACAGGAAATGCTCTTCCACTAATCTTGCCAATACATTTCCACAAACTTTTCTCCCAGTAACCACATTACTTCTGCTACCCAAATCACTGTAGTTCCTTGAACTGCATTTCCAAGTGGCTGACTGGTGGCTGTTGAAGAATGTCTTGGACGTAGATGGGTGAGTGTCAACAATGTGTCTGATTCTTGCTGGCAGAAATTGCATGTGAAGTGCTTAAATTCAAAGATGTGCACAAATAGGCAATGGCAAACACCAGTATGTTGGCTTTTTCTGGTGAGACTACTATAATAAAAACACATGGAAAATGTGGCCTACATCTTTCTGTTGAATGATGAAAACAGTTATTGTTGCCGCTTTTGTACTAAGGTGTGTGTGTAAAATTGTATTCACTGGTGCTTCCAGGGAAAGTGGAAGTTCTAAGTGGTTTGAAGAACATCTGAGATGCAATTTATGAGTATGTTGATATGAGAAATGAGGAGCCTTATGAATCTTACACATGGATCTAGTAAGTAACCTTGAACTCCTGTAGCTCTTTTAGCAGAACTGGAATATAACAATATATATTATCTGAAGCAAATTATCTTCTAGTAATGTGCCTATCACAAAGACAGCATAGCTGAGCTTCTGAATACAAATGGTAAATATTAATAGCTAGACTTCAGGGGGATTCTGCTGATTTGCTGTCTGAGGCTATCATCTCAGGATCTCAAGCTTGAAGGTGATACCAATGCAATCTGATGCAAAGGGAAAGAGCTGAGTTTTGCACACTACATCCCAAGTATCTGTGGGGACCCACTGAAGCAATCCTGGCTGTAGTGAAACATTTTTTAAAGCAGTCTTGAGCTAGTCTAGCTACTTTTCTGTGTGTGGCACATGTGAAAAAATAACTTGATACAGGTTCAGTAGTATTCTTTGGCACACTGACATTTTCGTAAATTACGTCTTTTGCATTTAATATTTATGTGGAATCTGTTTGTATGTTAGTGTTTATGATGGGATAGCTTCAAAAGGTTTGCAATTCCAGATTCAGCTAAGCACTTAAAAGGTCAGAGGCTTGTCCAAGGCTTATCCAGCCTCTCAAGTATGAAAAGCCAGAGTGGAAACAGTCTGATGGTAATAACATATTGTCCTCAAACAGAGCCTGTCTTCTAATCGCTTTTGTTCCTTTTTTTTCTCACCTCCATTTCCTCCTTTCTGTGCCATTCCTGAAGTAGGATCATCCCTTAGACCAGGCCTTAATGCCCTCTTAAGACACACATTTCCTAAGGACTGATTACTTCTACAAATCCTACAGATGCTAAATCTGGTCTGCTATACTCAAGTTTCTACCCTGCTACCCGGGACTGTTTTATATCTGCTGCATTATGTGATTTTTGTGCTGTTTTATTATTTTTTACATAAACTTTTGGTTGAAGGAATACATCTTATTCCTGGAGTGGAAAGCCAATAAGGCTGGTGGCTCCTGCATCCAGCAGAGCGGTTTTTTGTAGTTCTATAGAGGCTGCAAAGGAAATTGTGTCTCTTGTCCAAGAAAGTTTGCCCTTACCATAGGCAACTCAATCATCCCTCTGGGAACACACTGGGAAAGCACTCTTCGCTCTCCAGCATTATTTTGATGTGGATGCGAGAAAGAGCAAAAGAACAAAATTAAATAAAAATTTTAAAATATTTCTTTTCTCAGCCTATCTAGTCAAGTTTTTCATGTATTTTCTGCCTGTAGTTAAGGTGGAAACAATGACAAGAGAAATTCCTTGGTGACATTTTGGTGCTTTCATCTGGACCCACTTATTACAGAGGAGAAGACAAATCTTTATAGGCTCAGTTCAGTTCAGTTCAGTTCAGGATTTATATTTGTTTTAGATGAATTTGGAATCCAGATAATCCAGATCTGAATACACTCAGTCTTTGATGAATTTGAATTTTCTCTTTGGAATCCAAATTACTGGCAAGTCTTTCTTGTTGTTAAAAAAAAAAAAAAAACAAAATAGAAAAAGTAAAAAGGCTGACACAAAGCACCTCAGAACAACAAAGCATTTGAAACCTGATTACCTGATTTGGCAGTTTACCATCTGAAGTTGTATCCCAAGAGGTCAAAGGCTGTAGTGATGCCATGTGGGATGGGAGTGCTCTGTCTGTTCTTCTATCTGATAGGGAAAAGCAACCTCTTACCTGCTCTCCTTTTGCTCGCTCTACCTTATTTCTCCTTCTTTGATGAATAGTTTTTAATGCTGATTATTTTCTAGTTTGTTTTGGTTTTGGTTTTGGTTTTTTCTTTTTTTTTTTTTTTTTTTTTTTTTGGTTTTTTTTTTTTTTTTTTTTTTTTTTTTTTCTGATTGTTCTGTCACCTCAAAACCCCATGTGAATCCAAGCTTTGCCTGACATGCAGGGTCAGCAACAAAGGCAGAGGGAGATTCTTTGTCTCTGAAACTATGGCCACAATGAGAAAACAGTACCCAACTGGAAACAACCACCATGTCTGTTTTCTTTACTGAAATGCTTTATTCTTTGAGAGCATATAAAAAAGTAGAGTGCCACAAGTTTCATGAATAAGTTCTCACAGAAAGTGTAAACAATTAGGAAAATTGTTCCTCCGCTCATATTTATTTTTCTGTTTCTCTCTGAGTGGTAGCCTTAAGCCTATGTGAATTACCGTGACAGGGAAGGCCTGCCAAGCTCTCTTTCTGAATAGCACTAAAATGTCCCTGGAATCTGCTTTGTGTGAAGAAAGCACAGACAGTACCTTTCCTCCAACTCTCACAAATTAGTTTGGTAAATAAAATATGTGACTGCAAAAGGGTAGGGGGAGGGGGGAAAGGAAAAAGGGATGCAGCCGTCAGTCAGACTAATTTAAAGAATGGACACACACCAGAGTCCATGGTCATCCACAAATTATATCGTATTTTAAAAAGGTTACTTCAGTAAAATATTTGTGACAGAACATAATATTTGTGGTATGCTGCCTAAAGAATGTATACTTAAAAAAAATGTACCAAGTAATAGGAAATTTGTGGCCATTTATCTTATAAACCTGTTTCCTGTTTTAGACTCAGTGGGTCAGAAACTCACTGCTGTAAACTACACAGATCCATTGACTTCTAATTTATAACAACTGAAAAGAGGGTCTAGGAAGAGTCTAAGCAGGGTTTGAAAGCCTTATTTCTGTCCAAAGTGGTTTTCATCTTTCTGTAAAAGGCAAATAACAAAACTGTATCTGAAATAGGGAATGACCTATGCTAGTGGGCATGGGGTTGACCCAAGCCAATTGACTCCCTTACACATCTATGCTCTGGAAAGGCTGTTTTGAAAGGGTTTGGGGGTTTTGGGGTTGGATTTTTGTGGCTTTTTTATTTGAGGCAGAGGTGAGAAATTGTTTTGGAGATTATAGTGGTGTTTCCAGATACAACAGTCCCTGCTTTAGTCTTAGGTGGGGGAGTTTTCCATTTCCCTTTCAGCTTATATTAAATTACTTGGCTTTCTTGTCATAGGCATAACCCTTTGATGAGAAAACCTTGACGGCATTTCAGAAGAGGAAGAAAGCCGCCTCTGCAGAGTCACCAGACACTGGCTATTACTAATTGATTCTACATGGAGAGCACACAGTGGTGACAGCCATCAGTCTGAAACCATAAGACACGGAGTTTTTGACTTTCTTTGAAGTGCTGTGTGCAGGAGCTCTTGGAAATATAAAAAGTTTCTCTTCGCCTGCTGAGGTCTTCTGTGCCACAGGTCGTGTCAGGGTGATTTGTTCTGTGCATGTTGGATGGGTAAGGATGGAGGGATAACCTTGGGGGGACAGCCTTTGGGTGTAGCACTAAAGTCACTGCTTAGGTGGAGGGAAGATGGATAGGCCACTGGAGCCTAAGATTTTTCTCAGTTTTAGAGCAATCCATGCAATGACCTTGTGATGCCCCTACCTAAGGCTTTGATTTCACTTAGAAACCTGTCCAGTGGAACAATTGGCTGCAAGTGCAAAATCATCATTTGTCTTGCCTGGTGCTGACAGGTGAGGTTCCCAGTGAGAAGGGAGCTATGCTCTTGCTAATTCAGCCTGTGTCCCAGGCGTGGGCAGTGAAGAGGTGGTGGGAGAAGAGCAGCTTCTGGCACAGTAAACAGCTCAGATATGGAGGAGGAGAAGGTGAGCACACCAGCAAGGCTCTTGGGACAAGTGCTCCCCAGTGCCAGCAGCCTCAGCTGCAGCAGCTGCCCCCAGTAGCCAGTGCACTGCAGAGGGTGCCCCAGGTCTCAGTAGATGTAATCCAGACTGCATCCTTCTCTCCCAAACCAGCTCCAACTCGCTCTGCTGGCATTTGCAAGTGGGTTCTCAGCTGTCTTCTTCTGCAGCTGTGACAGGAAAAGTTTCCCCAACATGGTACAGAGTTTCCAGGGTCCTTTTGGTCTGCTCCTGTTCTCTTTGTATTGTAAAGTGGAGGGAAGAAGATTTCAATCTTTTTTCACAAGGCAATGAAATCATCCCGCTCTTGGAAAAATATTGCCGTCCTACCTGCTCTCTGCTGCAGCCTGCTGCAGTACAGCAGCAATTTATTTGCCCTTGGGCAGTATTTCTGCAGGATGGGCACCATCCATGGCAGCAGATAAAACCTGCCCATGCCATGGAAAGTTGTACTCCATCTTTCCTACTCTTCTCTGAGAGACCCCACCATGCACCCCCAGCAATGCCCACACAGGGGTATAGAAGGCTGGGGAGGGACGAGCACCTTGCTGCTCCAGTGGGCCTGTTTGCTGGCATAATCCAATGTGCTGTGATAGCCCTTTGCCGGGCTAGCAAAGAAAATAAATACGTTTAAGAAATTTCTGCTGATCCCAGAGACGAAACTGAGAAGCTGATAATAGTGAGCAGTTATGAAAGGCATATGATGGTAATGCAGTACCTTGGCAGCCTCCTCTGAAAAGAAAACAGGACATTCCTGGCACACCAGGTAACACTTTGCTTTGGAGTTACTGCCACAAAAGGCTGATTAACTTCTAAAACACAAACAAAGCCCCCAACCCCCATTGTGAGGACCAGATAGCAAAAAATTCAGATATTCAGTACAGGTTAACAGGGCCTTCTGTAAGTATGAAGAGTGATACGTTTAATGGGGGTCTGACCTTTAGCTTTGGGGTTGAATTTGTTCATTGTACATTAATTATTTCACATAGCTAATTTTGAATGAAGCTGTAAATGTCATTCTTGTCTTCATATGACCTAAACATACATTTAGAGAGAAATATCTTTGAGCATTGGGAGATTTATAAAACAGAATGAAATTATGCTTGAAAATGGAGTTTGTAAGGAAGGAGCAACTGATTGGACTTAACAGTCTTGCATGATTTCAAAATCTAGATTTGAGCCTGTATATAAAAAAACATTTGTCTTGGACTCATTTCAAGTAGATTTTTATTTCTTATGAATGGCATGATTTAGAAGTTCTTTCCCAATCAGTAAACTTGAAATTAACCACAGCACTCACATCTCAGGAGTTTCAGAGTTCAACTGAAAGGTGTTTTCAACAGCAGTATTTAAAATTATCCTGATTTGGTGATTGCCTTTTCTGAGCTTTATTAAGGATAGTACAGGCTGTGGTAGCTGTGTCATGGATGGAGCAGATCAACACTCAAGGTTTTCAATGAATAGGAAATTTTGATGTTTTGTGGTTTGATCTTCTGAAAATAAGTGCAACAAGTAGGTTAGCAAATAAACTTAGCAATACTGAGAGTTAATTATTATTTTTATTCCTATTAGTATTTTCTTTTGACTACTCCACCAAAAAATCCAATCATTTACGCAGCTCTAATTCTGATGAAGTGAGATTTCTTTTACAGAAGTATTTGCTTTTTATTTATTTATGTTAGTAAAAGAGCTAAAATGTCTTGCCTGAAAGAGAAAATATTTTGATTGGAATTGAAGTTTTCTGCTACCCTGTAGGCATGGGAGTTGTCCCTGTGGGTAGGCTCTGCAGCCAGATGGCATTCACTCTAAAGCCAGAGCTTTTCCAGAGAGCCCCTCTGGAAAAGGGGAAGCTGTTGTACAGCAGCTTGTCAGGTGAAGATCCACAGGTATTAAGGACTTGTAACTTTACTGTGTGTTAGACTTTGCTTGACTATTGAAATAGTTTTTGGAATATTTAAGATTTTTTCTAAAACAACCGTTTTGGAAAGATAACAGTTTTTTTCTTACAAGCTGCAAGGGAAAACTTCCAACATTCTGTTTGAATTATTTGCAGTTAAGTAGGATAGGACAACATGATGTTTTTAATAAACCCGTAAAATATGTTACTAGTAAAGATGGATATCTCAGGAGTAAAATGTTAAAATTGGCATGTGTAAAGATCTGTCTCAGCTAATCAAGTGTAGTTTTAAACAATACATTTTGCTTCCTTAATTTTTCCACAATGGAAAGGAATTACTTGTTAATGTAAATGAGAATGCACTTTATATTGCAACCTCCATCTAGTTAAGTGTGTTTGGCGATTCTGAAAATAACCCCACTTCAAAAATTCAGTAGGAATTTTTGAGAGCGAGTTAAAGCTCCACAGTCTTTTCAGAGCACTCGCAACCAGTTCAGTACAAACTGTTTACCTTTTGAGATTCATCTATTATAGCATTTATACATGATGACACCATTACACCTGGTTTCTCCATGGTGTCAATAACACAGGTGTCTCTGACTCTGGAGACCCTTTGCCTTCTGGAGACCACCAGGAATTGGTTCCCCTTCCATAGTGGACGGGCAAGTGAACGGCACCATGCTCTAAGAAGGTGGCATTCAGCCTTCAGTCTTGTGGTGAGCTTCCTGGTCCAGCCTGTCCCGTGCAAATGCAGGAGATGGGATCTCACCACATCCTCTGGTGTGTTTGGATGACTGCTTCAGGCAGGCTAGGGTGCAGTGAGGAACCCACCACCTCACCTGGCCAGTTGGGAGCTGTCACTGAGCTAAGGGCTGGGATGGGCAATACCTTGGAGATCTGTGTTTTTCCCCTCAACTCATCTCATTCTATATCTTTGTGCCTTTTTTTTTTTTTTTTCCAATCTCCTGGGAAAATAGGCAGAGGGGAAGAAGGCTGATAAAACATCCCCTTAAAAACTCCCTCTATCTCATGCTGGTTTTATTGCTGTTGGGGGCTTTGATGTGAGGGACATGTCATTCTCTGCCTTCTTCTGCAACAGAGTATGAAAAAACCATTGGAAAAGCTTCTACCAAAAAAAATATTATTATTGGCTAATTTTATGAAGGATTATGTAGCTGTGGCACCCTTCCTTGTTCTCCCTCTGAAAAACTGAAAAAAAAAATCAGCATTTTGGACTATTTTAGCTGGAAATAGAGCGTAAGATACTGTCTGTGACATGAAAATTGTCCCTCTTGGGACTCCAGATACCTTTGCCTTTACTTAAGTCTATAAAGCACGGCAAAGCCTGGAGAACCATTGAATGCAGTTGATGGTTTGGGAGACAGTGGCGGCTCGTAGTTGGTTTTTCAGAATGGGGAAACAGCTATCTTCACCCCTAAAATCTGAGTCCCTGAGTACATCCAAGAGCAGTGGCCTACAAAGGGATTACAGAGGGGGAGATACTGGAGCTGGGGCTCTGGCCTTCATTCCTTTGATTGAATCATACTCAGTTGCTTCCTGAAGTCCTGGTTCTGGCATGGGTCTGGCTCCCATTTTCTTCCATTTCTGATTCACTGATTTAATTCACACAGGCTTTCGGCTCCCCAGCAAATGCCTGCTGATATTAATGAAAATCTTCCCCTTGACTCAAAGGGACTTTGTGTCAGTCTCCTGAGATACATGGACTAAAATGATTCCTGATGCCTTTAGGAGAAAGTGTGTTGGAGGGAAAGATTTTCCCATTCCACCTGCCTAGCCTTGGCAACTTGATTTTCTGTGGTGCTCAAAAAAAAAAAAAAAAAGAGCCTTTGGACATGCCTTGTTGTCTCTGTTAGAAGCATTTCTGCCATCTTGGAGACATCACCTTTTTTATATCCCAGTGGAAGCCACAGAGAACTTCTGTCAATTCATGTGTTATAAATTGTGTTTGATTATGAGCTGCAGTTTGTTTGAAAATGGAACCCAATCTTAAAATGCAGAAGTCTTCACTAAGTGATTGTCAAAACCCAAAGCTGTAGATAATTTCACAGTAAGTAAACTTTCCTGAGCAATTCATTGTCAAGATAATACCATAACATTATTTAAATGATACTGGCTGGACTGTAACATATGTTTCCTCTCCTAAGATATTAATCACCAGTACACCACAGAAAAAAAATCTAGCATATTTTTGTTCTGTATCAACTAATTTAAACTGGCTTTCTTAACACTGTTTGTTATTAAGGATTTCTAAATGATCAGTAGCTGCTCTCTCATTCTTTGCAGATATTTTTCAAACCATTTGAAAAAAAACCCGGAAAGTGTGTGCCCAAAGCCTCATTTGTGCATGTGATTGATGGTGAAATAACTCAGAATGACAAGTTTCACTCTAGATTTTTTGGTAAAGCAAGAAAAGTACAAAGACCAGGCTAATTTGCAGCTCTGAACACTTAAACCTCCTTAATGCTGTACAAGTCTTACTTTACCCAAATCTCAACTGACATGCTTTTGATTTCTACCTGTAGGCTACCAACAGTTTCTTAGGGTAAAAACTAGCAAGTCAGTTCTGTTCTAGTCACTTCCACAAAGCCAGAGGCATTTGTACCTGTGAATGGAGGGGAAAAACTGAACTAGAGTTAAAAATCTGGAAATGGAGGCAACTGCACTAAAAATGAATTTATAAGTTCTGTTGTGAGCTTCAGCCCAGTGATTACACTGGCTCGTTGCTCCCTTGTAAAAGTCTCAAAGAGCAGAACTCCCGAGCTCTGTCATCCTCACTTCCACGTCTCTTCTGCAAAAAGCAATAATCCTTTCACAGCACTGATTTTAGGAGGATGACCTTGCTCCTCCTCTCCCTGCTATCTGACATAGGCACGTGGGGTCTCTGTCTGCAATAAGCCGTGGGAAATTGCTCCTGTCAGACCTCAGCTGACATCTCTGGGGAGTGGGTTTCTATCCACCTCCGTCTCTTCCTGACACTTGTTTTATCTGGGGATCACTGATAGAGTCAATGGTGTCTGAGAGAGGTTTACCTCCTCTGCCTCTGAGCTGGGACCACTGGATAATGGGGATGGTGGGACTCTGTATGGCACAGCTGGTGCTCCCTCCAAGAGCCCCTCAGAGCAGCCACCCCCGTTGCTGGCTCTGTGTCTGGGCTGCCCAGATTTGTGGAGACAATCTCCAGGTAGGGGCAGGAGCGAAGTGGAAGAACACTAGGCCCACATCATCTCTTTTGGCTCAGAATTATGTTTTGTAATCTCAGACTTCCAGCTGCTCCTCAGCTTCCTTCCATATTCAGGCCTCTATCCCTTGTGCATTGGCCTATATGGAGAGATGGTGGTGACAGCAGCCACAATGAGCCAGCACAGACCCTGAGCCCCAACCCAGCCACACAAAGCCCCTGCCCAATGGGCTGGGATTGCTCACACTGATCTCAACCACCGAGAGTTTTTGTTCTCTTCTAGGAGCAATAAAAAAAAGCAGAAAGCATTCACAAATTGTCCATCTCTTGCCCATTATCATGCCTGTGTTTTTGCAAAGCGCAAAGCCAAACCAAGGCTGTTGAAACTGCTCGTTACATCCGTCTGTGCCACATTGCACGGCAGCTGCAGTATTTGTGGTGAAGTGATTAAATGGCTTTTGGAGTTTGGTAATGGAATGCAGATACTTGGACCTCCAGGTTATTTGTTCAATGGTCAGTGGTTACCAGTGGTAACCAGAAGTTAGTGATTAACAGATATTATTGTCCACTTAAAACAAATAGGCAGTCACAGCTCCATTCCCTATAATTCAGCTGTCTCATTTAGAAGCTCACTTATTCAGGCAAGTGGTACTCCCGTGCCTCTGTCAGTAGAGCCTTAAGATAACTGGGGGCCATGTGTTATTTATTTGCTTGCTTGTTTACTATTTTGGTTGTGTCATGGAGCTGAATTCCCCAGAAATATATATGAACTTAACAAGGCTGCACAGTATGGAGTTGAGATTTGTTTTCAAATGAATGTGACAAATCACATCCAAAATTTCTATTGTTCGCTTTTAAGGCTCATTTATTATTAGAGTTTTCACCAAAGAGTGCCCTCAAGCAGTCTGAGGCAAGGAAAGCTGCTGAAATGGGGAATGGACTATTTTTCTGCCTTTCCAGATTTGGCCCGCAAAAAACTTTCAGGAGGTGAAGCAGGGATGAGTCCTAAACAGGGAAGAGAGATTTTGTGGGACTGGTACTGATGTGCTTCCAGTGTTTGGATGTACCACACAGCAGTGGGGGAGAGGATGCAGAAGTACGGGTGGGTTTGGCCTCAGCACAGGGACCACACCAGGGTCTCAGGCTTCTGCAGGCTTAGTGCTGGGAGTCAGTCTAAGAGGCTTGCTGCAGAAAGAAGCGGTGGGTTTGTGATTTAGAGTGACCTAAAAGTCAGCACTTGCTCTAAATGTGCCCCATGTCTTTCAGTACCTAAGTATTTTTGAAAAATCTGAGCACCATTAATTTCCTCGCTGAGTTTGCCATGCAAAGGATTGGTAGATGCTTGAGAGTTATCAAAAGTCACCAGTGCAAAGGGGTCCATGGCTAGGTTGACTTCACTCAAATGCAAGTCTTTCAGCCACAGATAAAGTCTTTTGTGATCAGGGCTGTTCTAGACTGACAGAGCAATGCTGAGCTTTACCCTTATGCAGATAAACAGAGACTGGCAGGTTTAAAGCTGTCACTGCAACTCTTCTAATCAAGACAGAATTTATTCAAAAGTTTTAGAATAAGGAACATAATTAAAGGAAACGAAGCATTTACAATTTGATTGTAGGTGGTCAAGATGCCGTTCTCTTTCAATCAGCTACATCTGGGATATTGCATTCAGTTGTGGGACCCACTCCACATGAAATACTTTGAAATGCTAGCCAGAGCTCAGAAAACAGTGATACAATTAATCACAGGGAGGACAGATAAGACAGCTAGAGACAGATAAATGGGAATAATAAAAAAAGAAAAAAAACAAATTTCATGGACAGAGGAAAAGGATTTAATCTGTGAGACATGAAATTTAGGGGAGAAAAAAACATTTTAGGCTAAGAGGCAGAGTATCACAGGAAGAACTTCAGAGAACAAAAGTGCTGTGAGAAATAAAGTTGGACCCAAAAAAAAACCTGCAAATTTTAGTAGTTCTTTCTCCTTTTTATTCTCTGATTTGCATCAAACATCCAACGCAGTAATAACAGTATCTTCTTCTCTTGAAAGTCAGAGATGAAATAGGAATGGATTTTCAAACTGCAAAATATCGAAGCCTACCAAACAGACAAGTTGAATGTCCCCTTATACAACCCAAATAGAATAAACTAACAGGAGCACAGCTGAAAATCTGGGACAAGGAAAATCTTGCACTGGAAAACCACACATCAATGTGTTTCAACAGCTGATAAATATAAAATGTAACAATCTGGAATCCAGGTGTTAGGAGCAAGATGAGAGAGATGAGTGATTGGCTCTGTGCATTTAGCTGTTTGGGGATCTCAGTCTATATTCACCAGAGATGGTCCTAAGGCTGAGATCACCAATCTAATTTCACTTGTCTTGGCATCAGTCTGGAAGGAAGTATGGTCCCTAATGGAAAGACCACTGCTTTATTTAGTAAGCCGTGTAATCCTCTTGTGTAACATGAGCAATAATATCACATTACATACACTGTAACTAACAAATTACCGAGATTGATATTGTAAATCCATAGAGAGAATGACAATTTACTACCCCCCTGTAAAGCATTTGTATAATCCAAGCTACAGTTCTTAGCACAGAAGCAGAAAATAACATCATTAGGCAATTATTGCAAACGTCGTTTTCATTTCTACAGAGGTGGTTCTTTTTTAACCTAGTTTTTCAGTTTAGTCAAAGACCACTAATAAATGCAGACAGTCTCTCAGAAAAACTGAGGTGTTAACTTGCTCTGCAGCTGCTAGGAAGAAAAAAAAACTTTGTGATTTCCAATACATGATTTAATCTTAACATACAGGTATTCTAAATCGGCAATAATGCCTCACAGCCTAGAAAGAAGAGTGATGAACAAAACCAAGTATATTTTCTGTTCAAAATTAAAAAAATGATGTGTCTCTGGCTCGTAGGGTAGAGAGATGATTCAGGTTTTATATTTTTCCTATTTGTAGGGTAGAAATTGATGTTACTACTCCAGTGTTTGGGAAGATATGCTCTAGTAGGTGTCTGAACTCCCAGCTGGACCCAAAATCAAGATCAAACCAGAACACACTGTGGGTAAGAGAAGAAACATTAGCAACCAAAACAAATCTTTTAAAAAGAGATGTGTGCAAGTGTGTGAGCAGTTGCACAGGCCTTGGACTGCCACAACCCAGCCCTTGACTGTGTCACCCACCAGCAGCGTCTGCAACCAGAAAATGTGGGCTGTTTAGTAGGAATCAACCCAAGCAAGCCACCACGCTGCTTCCTTTGACTCCTCAATTCCCTTCTTTCTTCTCACTCACAGGCATCAAAGTAGATCTTTGTACATTTGGAACCAAAACACCCCACAGCTGAGCACTGCAAAAATAGAGTAGGGTATTTTGGCAATTAAAGACATACATGGGTTAAGAGAACGACAGGATACCTTGCCTGGATTGTCCCTTCTGTTTCAGACAAACATCCACTGGGAGGTTACTGCATATGCTCTCTTCTTGTCCTGCAGCTCTGTGTGCTGTCAGCTAGGGCAGGTGATAGGAACAGCAACGCTCCCTACCTTTCTGCAGGAGGCTGTGGGTCTTTGGGATAAAAATGTACAAATTTCATTTAGTCTTTTCTTATGAGAAACAGGGAATTATTTCCCAGCAATAACTTTGCAGGTACACCGGTAAGGATAAAGTCAGATGCTATTTAAATTGATATAAGAGTTATACATTCCTTTTTATAGTAGACTAAAACAACTCTAAAGCAGTTGAGCTTGTCCATTGTTCCATTCTGATTTTTAGCTTTTTCTCTGGCTAAGACACAGCTCCTCTGCACACTTCAGTGACAGCCCTCAACAGACCTGTATGGGAAAATGACTAATTTCAGAAGAATAAATGCTGGAGAATAGAAATGTGGGGTTTGTTTCTGACCACTGAACTCACACCAATTAATTTACCTCTCTGTGTCTTGCTTCTTTCCCCATCCTTTTTCTTTTAAAATTTTCATTCTTTAGGTTATGGGATTCTGTCTTGCTATGCACTAATATGGCCCCCAGTGCAATAGCTTCTCACGTCTAAGAATAATATGCAGGTAGGAGTAAATCCCAATGCTATTGCAGCCAAATTCCCAATGGTATAAGAGGCCACTCTCTTTGCCCTTCTCCCCCTCCTCTTTGATTTTCAGTTGCTATAAACACCTCTTCTGTACCTACATCTCAGCATGGAGGCGGCAAGTGGTTTCTGTTTTTCTTGCAAGACACAATATATTTTCTAATCCTGTACTTGCTCTTCTGGAATTACTGAAATGGGTAAAAGTTTCCAAACCTCAAGTGAGACATGTTTAGTATGAAAAAAAAAAAATAAAGAAAAAGAAGAAATTACTCTTAATAGAATTGTGTAAAAGTTCAGGCGGAAAGTACTGCTTTGACAAGTCAGATCTGTGTGAACATGCTGTCTAACACCATCCTAGCAACACTGTCACTCCTGTCACTGATAATATAACCAGGGACAAGATCTGGAGAGGTAAGGCGCACATTTTCTGGGTCTCTCAGCTTAGGTAGTTTGTCAGCAGCTGTGCGATCCTGTTAAACTGAGATGCAAAATACAGTTTTCAAAATTCATTGCCAGTGGCTGTGACAGATGCTTTTTGGAATGACACCCAGTGAGCTGTGAAAGTCATGTAGTCAAGTACTTGTCCACTTGTCCCTACTTCATGTGTTATGGGAATATGTTTACACTCATGCTGTCTCAATTTTTAAATTTTTTTTCCCATCTGGATGAGGTATTTTACAGACGCAGCATTGCACACATTGCAGAAGTTGGCAGGTTGAAGGGGGCAGCTCTCCCTTTTTTTGTCTGGGGAATTCTCCAAGGTTAGCTGCTTGTAGGGCGCAGTGGATTCAGGTGTTAAATTTCTTTGGTCAGACACTAGAGAGGTAAACAATGGAGCTGACATCTCCACCCTGGATCTTGAGACAGGCCAAAGTGATCATTTCAACCACACACAAGTTGAAGCTGAGGATGCAGATACTTCCCCAGTCTGGTGTGTCTTCCACATCCCCTGTTGTTGGGGCATCCACCACTTCTGGCTGAAGTCTGTGCCCTGAGGTGCCTCTGGCAATGCTCACCCCTCTTAGGTAGATGGGGCAGCTGCTTTTATGTGCACCTGGGCTTTGTGTGAAGGCACAGGCAATTGTGGGTGGTGTCAGCAGTGGGTCAGCATCCCAATACTCCCCCTTCCTGGTAGCATTTTCTCTGAATGCTGACAGAAGAAATGTTTTTCTTACCAAGGTAATCCTTCCCATTTTTCTGCTCTGCATTAAGAATTATTACGATTATTGTGTCTTCCCCCTTAATGCATTAAGAGAAAACAGATTATTTTTCTTTGGACTGAAGAATTAGATCCTAAGGTGTCCCATTACTGTAGACACGTGCACGTTGCATATTTGCTTGTGCTCAGTATCATTTTATTACACCATGCTTCCTTTGAGGGTCTGAAAAAGTCTTTGCAACTTTTCTTCTCTGGCTTTTTTCATTCTATATTGCTTCTCACATTACATTTAAAAGAAAAAAACACCATCATAGGGCAGAGGTAAGTGGAGTTGTAGAACAGGGAATGTCAGTACATGAAAAGATGTGCTCTACTTCAGTGCAGTTTGCATTACTGTAATGACTCTCAATACGGGCTTACTTTTCACTTGTGTGTCTTGAATAAGGATTGAACTCAGGGACTGTAGTACCACAGGGAGTACCCAAATTTAGGATATCAGAGGCTGCTTTTCCTGTAAATCTGGGATAACTCCTATTCCAAATCCCTTTTGAGCTGACAGAGATAAAAGATAGTCCAGGGAGCCTAGTGCAGCCTCAGACTTTTCTGTAGACCTCCAGATCTCGGAAAAACGTAGAATCTCATTTTACATTCTTTTTCTCTTCATCTGTAAAATGGAAATGAGATTTCACTACCTCAAATGTGCACCATAAGTTGTTTTTTTTTTTTTTTTTTTTTTGAGAAGTTCAGATACTAGTAAAAGAAAATTTGTAAATCCCTAAAACAGGCAGATGCTTGTGCCTAGGAATATTAGGAGAAAAATACATGCAGACTTTAAAAAGGAAAGCTCCTTTTCATTGTAGAGATTACTAACAAAAGGTTTGTCTAGACAGGAGTTTTTTTGGAATGGTTCAGAAAAAGTTAAAATGGAGAGGTACTAAGAAGTCAGGGAATGGACAAAATTGCTCCATTCCAGAAATATTATTTTGTGTTGATGACGCATGGTCCAGTCATTCTCCATCTGTCTTTCATCTCACACTTCCAGGAGATCATTCTGTAAGTTTGAAGACCCCAAATAGTCCACAAAGATGAAAGTTCTGCAGGTGATTATTCCCCACAGAAGGGGCATTTGTTTTGATTCTGGATTTCTATTTTGCAGCTCTCCCTTGCTGCATCCTGTGCTACAGTCTCCTTTTCTGCAGCCTTTCAAGTAAATATTCAAACAGCTCTCGGAAACTTTTTATGCCAAAGCACAAAACACACCCCCGTCCCCCAGAACCAAAAACCAACCAAACCCCAAGACAACTGTCACAGCAGGAGGTACCCAGGGACTACCAAATGGGAGAGCTGAGCCCATCAGCCTCTCCCTCATGCCAGACCCAAGGGAAGGAGGAGGGTGGTGCTGGTAGGCAGTTTTATGGAGAGAGATGGGATACTTTAGAAGAGCTTCAGCACACTGCACATTTTCTAACCTCCAGGGAGCATCCCCTGTGGTAACCTGGCACTGGCTTTCCCTCAAGCCTCATCTTCTGCATATCTTTTGGCAAAATTTTCTTCCCCCATTGGATTCTTTGGAAATAGATTTCAACTCAGAAACTAAACTCGGGGATGGGTTATTTCCTACTTTTTTGTGATTTTTTTTTTCCTTCCACTCTGATATATGCATTTTTGATAAGTGGGCAGAAATGCAAGTCTAGGATTTCCTAGGTTTTGAGACTATTTTTTGTGCCAGTTCTCTGGGAGAACTGGAGAGAGAAAATTTATCTGATTAACAAAGGTAAAATCCAGGTACAAATAATACCCTAATTCAGGCATGGAATGTCCCTCTTGGAGTGTGCTGGGTTCTTATCTGCTCTGTACTTTGTGCCCAGTTGTGTGTGAATGGGCACAGTGTCTGTTTTGTTACAGAGCTTTCCGAAATGTAGAAGATGTAGAAGGGATACATTACCTCCGCTTGGAGCATCAGTGCCTCCAGCACCTTCCCTCGGCCAGGCTCCGGGGCAGGGCAGGATGGGAAAGTGTTGGATGTTTATTCTGGGAGGGCCAGGGCTGACAGAATCTTGCTGTCATCCTGTTTACTCCAGGATAATCCATAGTGTTGCAGTGCAGGGTGCAGGTGAGGAGATTTTCGTGTCCCTCTCATTGCTGAGGATGTGTCCCTCTGGTTGGCACCTCGGCTGATGGAGAGAAGAATGCACAAGTAAAGTTAAATATAGATTTAAAAGTCGACAGAAAAAACTTGGGTATTTCTCTTTATGGTAAACTTGGGAAAAAGTGAAAACAGGTGTTTTAAAGAAATGATGTAAAACAAAGGAGTACATTTAATTATTAATTCTGTTAATGAAAGGCTATGGAACCTGACATGATAATGTTGACTAGCACAGGAAGACATTACAAGAAGTATTGTGGCTGTATGAAATACCTTTGTATTCAATAATAGCATCTGTTTCCATACTTGGCTAAGGCAGGAGGTGATCAAAGTCACGTGTAAGGCACTGGCTGTCTGGGATGTGGGGAGGACTGCACCGCCTCCTCCCACCCCGCACACACGAGACACACTCATGTTGGTGGCTTGGGCACAGGACTGCGGTGAGGAGGAATCATTATGTTAGACAGAGCTGCTCTCCTTGTAGCAAACATCATGCCTGCCACTAAGCTTTCTCTCTGTGCTGTGGTCTTCCCCATAGCAGCAGTGGTCTCTGTGTCTGCCATCCATCCCAGGGTGCTGCCGACCACGCACATCTCCTGCTCCAGGCTCTTCAGCTGGGTGGACTACACGAGTGTGTGTCTGCAAGAAATTGTGGGTAGATATCTCAGACAGGAAAAAAAAAGAGTGCTTAAATTGACAAATCAGTCCAAACCACTAAGGTTATAACTCCTTTTTCTCTTCTTCAAGCAGAACAGTAAAACAGACCTGTTATTGGCAGCTCATTAGCA
>VZRN01011462.1:806869-855900 GCA_013397935.1 Dasyornis broadbenti
GGAATGCTGATTAAATGTAGCAAAGTTCAACAGTGGAACAGACTCTTGGAGGGGATGTTCAGAGGTTTGTGGAAGCAGTTTAATAATTGAAACACAGACTTCAGCAGGGATGTGGGACACTTACCCCACAGCAAGAGAATGTCCTCAGTCATCACTGTGTGTGTGCTGTGACAGGTGTGAGCACAAAGGGTATTCAGGATTGACCAAGAACCCCAGAGAAACACCTTCCTGAAGTGTTATCTGAGACCAAAGGGGATGGACATCCTCCCCTGGATCTGCCAGAAGAAACTAGCATGCAGGAGTGCAGCAGATCTATTTATCCAACAGTAAACTGCAGAAGCAGAGATATGTGAGGTGGGAAGGACAAGGACCTCAGCAGGACTGAAAAGTTGTTGCTCCAGGGGAAAGTAGGGGCAGTGAAGGCCAGAAGAGGTACCTCTCCTTGGACAGGGGATTGTGAAGGGAATTAGAGATTGTCCTCAAACCAAGCTCTATTTCCAGACAGAAAGGTTCCTGTGCCTGTGATGAAGGAAGCCTTGGTCACCCTTTTCCTACAGCACAAGAGGAGTTGTGTGCATACTGATCTTGGTGGTAGAAATACAGCAACTTTGAAGTGTCAGGTTTGCTTTAACCCCAAACAGCACAACAAATGAGTTGGTTAGAATACAAAAAAAAAAAAAAAAAAAAAAAACAAAAAAAACAACAACAAAAAAAAACCACACACAGGCAACATTAGGAAGGAGTTTATTCTTTACAACAACGAGTAAGTCCTAATAGACACTTTGAATTCCTTTGTATATTCAATTTAGAGTTTTCATGGAACAAATTGTTTGATGTACTCTATGAATCATCAGTTAGGATGAAAGCACAAGAGATCTACAGCAGCATTTTGAGGTGCTGCACACTGAGATATGTTGACAATGATATTGCCATTGAGACAATTAATTTTGATCCACAGTACATATGCAGTGTCTTAGAAGCAACGGATTTTTTTAATGGCAAAGCATTGATTTTATTGTACTCAATATTGAAGTGTTTGTTCTTTCAGGCTTCATTTCATGCATCTGAACGCTGCATCTAAACCACAGCGTGATGCATCTACAGTTACAAAGGGGATTGTCCAGAGGAAGTGCTAATTTCTACCAGTCTGGCTCTTGAACTAGTTGAAAATAAGACTTGGAAATAGTTGTCCACAAAAACTAAAGTTATCATGTAATAATGCCTGCAGGGGTTCCACAACTGTTGCATAATTTAGAACAAATTTGGCACTTCTTGAGGTAAGTCCCAGTAAAGAATATAAAGCGATCACATCTGCCAATCTACATGCCTGAGTGAGTGCTGCAGCGTGCTCTGGGTTGGGTTTATGCTTTCCTTTAATGATCACAGGCTCCCGCAAGAAAATTTTGCCCTTCTAGTATATCCCTTGGCAAAATTTATTTTTGTATCAGGCATGCCCATGTACCACAGCAGACGTCTTAAGTAATCTTTACCCTGGGTTGGTGTCTCTCCCATGGGTGCTACAAATACCAATGAATCTTGGACTGATTTTCCAGATTTATGACATCATCTTCTATCACAAAATAGAAGTTCATAACACAAAAAATGTGTTCCCTTTGATTGAAAGAAGTTTAACACTCTGGAAACTTTTACACAAGATCTGAAGGATCAGTGGTTATGAACAGTTGTGTTTGTCATACTTTTACTCTGCATGTAGTATTTTCATAATTAGGCTCTTGAAAACCTACATATGTACAAGCAATGCATCCTCCCCCTTTGTATTTGTATAAACTTTTGAAAATAACTATTACGTTTAGAGATTCATTCTTTGGTAAGTCTTGATCCCTTCTGGTTGAAGGAAATAGTTCTCCATATTGCAAAGGGAAACTGGATTTATTTTCCTCCATTCACGTGATCTGATGAGTCAGACCGATGCACTGATGCTAATCAAACAACAAATTCAATTAAAGGCTTAAACTGTAGGTTTTTACCACAGCCAGGAGAGTCTCGTGAGACGCAGTGTTGTAAAAATCACCTTGATTTCTCACTGTAAGTTACCAGAAGTAGTCTGGCTGTATGCTTTTTAAGAAAAGCTGACACCAGCTAGATTTTTCAGCCTACCAACATGCCATTAGTTCATAATAATGAAATGGCAGAATCATAACAGTAGTGTCTCAGGTACTGGCTTTGTTGATTAGGTTTCAGCTCTCCTTACAGTGCATTTACATAAGAGTATCATTTAAATTAATTTTCTCCTTTGTGGCTTTTATAAATCATTATTTGATGGGTGAGTTTATCTCATATATTTCATTACCTGTATGAACTCTCCCATTGACAAAAGGAGGTGGCTTTGCAGAAGCACCTCTGCAGAAACTTATGGGCAGACTCCTCCAAGTTGAAGAAACAGCCTGGGAAAAGGCAGAGGTGCTTATTTGAAATCTAGGGAAGAGAAGATTGAAATTGGCATCATGGGCTGGGGGCGGGAATTGATCTCTAGATGTTGAAAGAAGGAAGTATGGAGGGAGACTGTAAACAGCCTCAAAAATTATCACTGCTCGGCAAACCCAGAGAGGAATGAGAAGACAGAAACAGTACAGCTTGTGAGGACCTTAAAACAGCTTCATGTAGTCAGCCTGTCTTTTGCAAAACCAGAGGAAAGGATTTTACAGTGCTCAGAATCCTGGGAGCATGGAGAAAGTGTATAGCTGTAGGTGCACTGTGTAAGGCTGCACCCCAGAGTATTAGACCAGAGCAGATACTAGAATATGCAAGTAATTACTTTGCTGCTGCTTTACTAGCATTTTTTCTACTCATTCTGAGGTCAAATTGTGTTGTTGTAAAGTCACTTTCTTTGAAGAATTTCCTGCTCTTTCATGTCATGTGCCATAGTGCCGTCACTTCCCAAGAGTCCTCGGAGCAGAGCTCAGAAACTGGCTCAAAGTCAGGGAGTGAGAGGGGACTCTGGGGTACCACACAGATGGCAGCCACCGAGACTGAGTATGCAATAGCTGCAATGTCAATGAGCGTCGAATTTCCAAAATGCTGTTACCCAAGTACTGTGGCTCAGCAGACCAGGCAGCTGTGCTTCCCTTTGGCAGCAGGAAGTTGGCAGCTGAACCTATTTCTTCCTCCATCTCCCACTCAGTCATATTCTTAATGCAAAATCACTCCATTCTTTTTGGAGTATATCCTACAGAACTGTAATTCCAACCTCCTTAAAATTCAGTTTAGTTCTGGTGTATGGGAACAGTGGAAATGTTATTTTGAGGAGTAGAAAGTGAATTATTCTGCAGGCCTATCTAAAGATTCCTCTTGAATGTAGTTTTCCATGCAGTTAGTTCTGCATTCAGCAGCAATCACTCATATAGCGTTTCCTGTAACTATTCTCTCCTCTTGCTGAATTTGAATACTGGCTTACTGTTGTTATTATTATTATTATTACTATTATTATATTTATGTGTATTCCTCTAGTTCCAAGAGGTCATAGCCAGGACAAAGCCCAACACATGCCATACTCTTGCATTCAAAGGCAATCCCTTTCTGTGGGTCACAGATGCAACAGTGAATGAGAGAGGGGTAAATGGTATTACCCAGCACAGGTAATACCATTGCATACAGATGTTACACACATCTTCAACTTTTCCCTGGCCCTGAAAGACACACTGAATTTGAGCCAATTATTCTAATCAGTCCCTTCAGATGTCAGGACAAGCTCCTACAGCGGCACAGTAAAGTTTTAGCTGGTAGATTCACTGTCTCTGAATTGGAGAAATTTGTTCCTTTACATTACGGTAGAGGTCTGAGTTGTAGAGAACAAATATCTTTTAGGTGTCACTATAGTAAAATTCCTGCTATTCTTGGGGGAAAAAAAAAAGGGGAGGGGGAAACTTGTGGGTAGTCACTATTGCCTTTTGACATGCGTACAACACCACAGAGCCAAGGCTGCTGCTCTGTCTACTCTTGGTTGTACTTCAGGTGTGGAAAAATGATACAGAGCCAAAACTTGCAGAATGTGTTGGGTGTTTAGAAATGTATGAAGGACATAGAAACCATCAGCACTGAAGCAGTGGGCTTGTAATATCTGAAGTAGTGGATTTCTTTCCTCCTGTAGCAAACATCCAGCTTACAAAACAGGGAACTCAAGGTGAAAGATTAAAGGAGAGCTAAGTATAAGCATCCTTCTTCCTTGCCAGTGCTATAATTAGTACAGAGCAATAGCACCATCAAGCTCCAGATGAACAATTGCATCCCAGCAAACGCAACCAACAAATATCCCATTATAACAGTCACATCCGTGTGGTACCACACGAGTATGCACCAGTGCCACCTAGCCAATCCCCAGCGTATGTCACTCGTAGTGCTAGGCAAACCACGAAACAGCCATTTAGCAAATCACCTCTTCTACACGCTTGGGGAAACCTGTAGAAACAATGATACTGAAAATTATGTATTTATGATGAGTTTACATTAATTAATAACCTGAGAAAAATCAGGAGGGAAACATATGAATTAAATGTACTTATATTGGACATACAAAGCGTACAGGGATAGCTGCTTATCCAATGGCCCTGTCATCATCAAAGCTCTCCTGATGTGATGCCCAGAGAAAGCTAGAGAATCCAGCTGTCTGTGGAATAACTTTCACAGGCAAAAAAATCCCATAGAAATTCAAGGACTTTCCATTGAACTAAGCCAAATTCTAAGTTCTCAAAAAGCTATTATCTCTAGCTAGGGGTACTGCATGTTCTGAGAAAGCTCAGTCTCAAAGTTATGAATACGCAGACCTCCATCCAAGAGAGAGTATTTAGAATGTCTCAGTTTGATGGTAAAGAGAGTTCAATAAAAGGAACAGGCTTCCTAGTGCAAAACTTGTATCACCTCTAATACAATGGCCAGGGTAAAATGAACTGCAGTTAATGAGCTTTGGAGTCTCCCAAAGCAAAACTCGAGATTCGAGCAACCACACTTTTGGGAAGGTTTGCATTTCCATCAGGGCTTTGTGCTTCAGCTTTATTTCTGCACAGAATGGTGGTACTATGGACAGAAAGAATCACTGGAATTAGGAGAATTTTTTCTTCCCTCAGCATTACTGGAAGTGTTTTAGGAGCACTAAGGACACCCTCAGCCCACTGAAGATAACAGGAAGTCTCCTGTGGCTTCAAAGGCACTGGGATTTAACTCTGTAACTAATGAAAGATCAGGCTGGAGGAAAGGGGTAATATTTTAATTAAATCAATTGTCTGAAGTGCATTGTCACTAGATGGTGCAGCAGAGTAGCTTTACTTTGGATCAGTAGAACTAGAACTTTGGAAATCATGATGGGGTGGGTTTTGCAGGCAGAGCCCTCCATTAAATAGGTCTATTTCTGTTTGCAGTTTGAGCACAATGATCTTCTCTAACACTATTTGAAACTCAAAGAAGATGAGTGCTGCCTATGGGGACTAATTTAATGTCACTAAGTTTTAGCTATCTATGCCCTAGCCAGACACATGCAACATCCCATTAATTTAGAAAAGCTGGATGCTGAGTTCCAAACTAGAACCTGAAATGTTACATTAATTACAGGAGAAGTTAAAGAAAACTTATGCAAATGTTTCCTTGGGTTCACCAAACTTCATACTTGAGCTGTATAGAGGGTAGAAAACAAGGATAGTTTTAAGCATTTTCTGTGATTCTGAAAGAAAAGTTTACATGACACTAACAAGAGATGTCTTTTTCCTCCTGTTAGTGTGCTTCTTCCCTTCCTCTTCTTCACCACACGTTGAATAAAAAGGAAAGGAGGTGTTGGAATCCAGTACCAAGGTGGGTTTTGTAGGAATCTTACTCAAACCACTCCTTTTTCATAATACCAAATGATAAATTTCCTTTGAAGTTCTCCAAGCAGCACTTCAGGGTGCATCAGCAGCCCATTACCTGTCTAAAATCTGTATTGGACAATGCCTAGCCTGTATTTCATGTACTCTTTGGTATAGCTCCTTCCACACAACAGTGGGATATTTCTGCTGCTTTGTACCAGCAGTTTCATAGTTTTAACAACAAAAATATCTTTCTGCTTTCAGGAAAAGGCCAGTTCTAATACTAAAACAACATTTGGTGTGCTCTTGATAAGGGAGGCTCACCAGAACATCCAATATTGGAGTTCAAGTTTGAATCAAAATTATCAGATTGTCCTTATTGACTTTGATTATTGCTTGGAAACTAAATTGTCTAAGCTGAGAGAACAAGTAACTCAGTGATTTACAATTTGTTTTATTCTTTGAGCCTATCTCAACAATAAAAATGCATTATGCTTTGAAAGGATAATGGCACATGTTCATTCCAGCTCTGGTTCTCAGAAGAACTTCATAAGATCGTTTTATTTTTGATTTGTATGTAATGAGAAAACTGCCATTTTGAGAACAGTACAAGAACTGTGTGGCTGTATACTGAATTGTACTGGGTTAAGATTAAAAATATGTGCTTTATTTTTTCCTCTAGGACATTTCCTGCCAGCTCTAAGACAGGATATGATTTTAGAGAGAGAGAGAGAGAGAAGTCAGATTCTTCTGCAGTTCATGCAGACATTATTTAAAGCCCTTGAGAGAGAATAGCAAGAAACAGAAGTAGCCAAAATAAGGCTAAGTGCTAGTTCTCAAATTGCTAAGCCTTCATATATTAAAACATATTATATACCACATGTTCATTACCTTAGTATATTCTATAATTTGTTCTGTGAGTTGAACATGTCAAAAGAAGGATATAGAAATTCACTGACGATGAGATGACTGGCAGACAGCTTGAAGCATGACTCTCTCAGACCTGACATCTCAATTGAAGGGGTGAAACTTTTGAACTCTGATTATATGTCACAATTTGTGTCTTATTTATTTATTATTGACTGAAAAACAAATTAATGCCAGAAGACAATTACTTTGGAGCTCATACCTGGGCCAGGTATTCTTGTGAACTCTGTATATGTGATTGTACAAGGGAATGTTGATGCATATTTGGGCATGCAAGAGCACATTCTTCAAGAAAAATTGTGTCTTGCCCAGAAATGCAATGCAGTCAGGTATAAATGAAAATGTTAAGGTAGCAAGAGGTGAGACTACATTTTTCTGTTTATTTTCTAGAAGGAGATAATCACGTCTTGAGCAACTATTTTGGGTTCTGTAAAACTACAGCAAGCCAGATTGTGCTGAAAATTCAACAAGGAAAATACTCTCAGATGACAATTCAGGCCACTAAATCCACACTTACGTAACAATTAGGTAATTTTCAAGATTTCTCTCTCTCTCCGCCTCAGTGTGTGTATACAAGTGTATATTTACTGTACACACATCTATACATATATATATTTACATATGTATTCCCACTTGGGGAAAAAAAGAACAGAGCATGGAAGGGCAACTACTCAATACAGTTGAATGGTATTCAACCTGAGCTGAGAGCTGAGGTGTGTATTTAGCTTTTAGAGTGTAAATAGGGAACCAAATGCATTTGGTATAGGAAATACAGTCTTGGCAAACGGAAGAGAACCTGATATATTTGTTAAGGATTTTGAAAACTTGTTTTACAGACTGTTGTGTCATTTTTTGGATCCAGCTCTGGAGTGATAAAGTGAGAAGAGGTTGAAAAGATATGAGGATGACTGTATGTGGGCATTTTGGTCCAAGCCATTCTCATGTGTCCTCTTGAGATGTGAAGAGCTTTGGGAAGGCAGCATGAGGAGTAAGGGATATGCTAAGCTGTGCATCGGCCGTGTTGCAAGTGTCCAATTTAAGTTTGGGCTTGAGGGATCATTCTGATATCACTGTGCTCCAGATAATATTATGGAAGGTCTCTGTTATCAGAGACTAGGGAGATGATGCATATCAAAATTCAAAATTAGTATAGTCACTCACATAATTAAATCCATTAATCCAATCAAAATGGCAAAACTGCTACATCCTGTTACTGTCTGGAAAACAGGATGTGTAACCCATGAGGCAGTCACAGAGGCCAAAATTTTAAAATAAATTCCATCACTGTGTATGTTAGAATGCTTAATTATAAGCAACCTTATATTCTAAATGTCACATTTTATCTCAGGAAATTAAAGGAGACACGTTTTTAATAAACAAAGGAAGGAAAAGTTTTTTAACAATTAGTTCCATTTTACTTAAGAACCTTTAAAATGTAGAATCTCTGCTAATAAATATTGTACTTGATCAGTTTTGAAGTGTTCCATTGCATTTGTTTATCACTTAAGACACATTCCTCTGCATTTGAGCCCCAAAGAAATTTTGGATAGCAGGGTGGAAGCTGCTAGAAATGGTACTAAACCAAACCCACATCCACTACAACACCTCGCCACGACAGAATTGCTCTGAGTGACTTGCTTTCAGGTTTAGATTTCCAAAGTGAGGCTCTTGGGCACTGATTCTGCTGTGAGGGTTTTCCATAGTCTATTAAGCTATCTCAGCCACAGGGTTTTTTTTCTCATATTCAGCCCCTTCTTAGAGCTGTCTCGCTGCTTCTGGGTCCACCCAATGCTAAGTTATCTTTCTCTTCTGCTTGGCTAGCTCTTGGTTAGCCTGGGCCACTGGTGCACTTCACTGCTGTCGCTCCCATCAGGGATGAAATCCTATTAAAACCACGAGTGTGTGACCTGCACAAGGAATCAGGGAGAGCTGCTACATGTTTGTTGTGTTTTAAATCTTCAGGAGGCTTGCAGGCTCCATGAAGGGCTGCTCTCTCTCCTCAGTCACACCCATGCTCTGCATGAGATTGATTCCCACTTTCCCAGCCCTGCCTCTTTTGATCAACGACCGATCAGATGAAGGACATCATCCAGTACCTCAAACAACTGAGAGTCATTTGCTTGCTCCTCCTGCAGGTCTGCCATGCACACCTCTGACTTTCATTCGCTTTGGAAGGAGCTGGGACTATGGCTGTCAATGGCTCCTGCCACTACCATTAACATTTGGAATATCAACAATAATCAGTTTTTAAGGGATAAAGAAGAAGGAAAATTACACATAATAGAGAGAACCACTAATGAGATTCTAATTCTTTTTTAGGTGTGACTCTTTGGGTTAGGACATTTGATCTCAATATCAATAGCTTCTCTGTCCCCAGGGCAAAAATTTAACGCTTTTGCTTTCTGAACTAGTCACTGTTTATAATAATATGCATACGCTTTATTACAATAATTTTTTTTCAACATTTTATGAAGTGTGCTTATTAAATGAAATGGTAAGTCTGGCACTGGCAAGTCTCTTGTGCACTTTTTTTTTCATATTTCCTTTCTTTTGGCAGATCCATGAAAAGGGAGTAAGTTTCTGTGGGCTGTGCATGCTTTTCCACCCTTTTTCAGGATTTGTCACATCTCCTGGAAGGCCTTATAACTCACAAAACATGATTTTATATCCCAGCAATTTGCCAAGTCTTGTCAAATCCTAACATTTTTGTTGGCAACTGTTTCCATCTCTCGGCTGAAAGGGAGTAACTTAGATCATCCAGTCACAACACTGTTCTTTGGATACCTTTTCATGGTCGAAGTGTTAGTTTTGATACATGGTTTAATCTCTCTTTGCGAAGGGCTGCCCACTATATTTCATGTCCTCACTCAGTGAATCTTTTGCAAAGTGGACATGCTGCTTCATCAGTTGATTTTCCATTTTTACATGTCTGCACTAGCAGTCCCACTTCTCTCAGAAAAAAAGATATCTGAGAATAAAATAATTAAATAGAGCTTATACTTCTTATACTTCTTACTTCTTTCAGGAATGGCTCCTTAGTTAGGTACAGCTGCTGTTACCATACTGTAAGGCAGATTACACAATGAACTGATCCTGTATCTACTGTTTTGGAAGATGCTTTTTCATCCTGTTTATTTTAAACTCATCCTCTTCAACTTCATGCACCAACAACAAAACTTCAGCTCTTGGGATGTGGAATAGGAGTCATTTAAACCTTTAGGACATGAATAAACTTAAAGACAAGTTATTGTTCATTGTAGCTTGTTCAACCATCTCTGAGTGAGAGAATTTTGGATTGCTTAAAATGCCTAAAGAATAAAACAATTCACATCTTTTGCACTGAACACCATTACTGGTGAAAAAACCAAGAGGATATGGGATTTCCTCAGGTAGGATTTGTGAAGACAATATTTATTGGTTTTGGTTACTAGCTCCAAGAGAAGTGAGAAATGTTAATAGTAAGCAGTGCAACAGATGTTAGATTGCTACATCTAGTCCTGCCATATGCTCTTTGTTATGAGTCATTCTGGATGCCATCCATCCCCGTACCAGTGCTCACTGGAAGCATCAATCTGCAGCAGGAAGGGTGAAGGGAGGCATATGCACAGCACAGCTGGAGGGGTCTGCCATCTCCTCAGCCTCTTGGGGAGAGGGGGGGGATGCAAGAGCCTGGCTGCGTTTACATTCAGCACCATCTCTACATGACCTAAGCCGTGCTGAGTCCCACTTAAGTGGTACACAGCAAATGAGGAATCCACTCCTGGCAGTTCTTTTCAGTCGTTCCTTGTGACGTCTTGGGATAGCAGTGGAGTCTGACCTCCCCGTGAAATGAAGCACTCCTTGCCCTTTAGCACAGTGTTGCTTAAATTTATTTCAAGCATGAATGTATTCCACAGCCTCCGTCTGTGTCATATTTTCAAGGGGAAATTAAGATGGTACGTAGTCACACTTAGTCATACAAGGAACCCATGGTTAAATTCGTACCCCAGATGGACTCTGTCCTTTTTTCTTCCTGTTTGAAAGCAAACACTCTGCCTTCTCATGCACTAGTTCAGTCTTGTGTATCAGCAGTGGGGGAGAGGAACAGATGCCAGAGGAGCTGGAAGAATAGAAAAGACAGGCTTCTGCTACCTCTGATGAAAATCAGCTCAGGAGATCATGGCTAAGGGTAAAACAAATTTTCTGGAAGATACCCAGGAGTTTTTCTTTCAGTTTGAGGAAAACCTCACTAGCTGTTAAAATACAAACTATGGGCTTTAAAATTGGGAGTTATTTCAGCAACAAAGCCCTACCTGATATGTACAAGCATTAAGCTGCCTTCACTTCTCTCTCTGTCTCTCTCTGTCTCTCTCTTCTTTCCTTAAGCTTCCTCACATCCCATGAAACAACAAAAGAGGTCTCTAGCTGCTTGTGAGAATTTGTAATTGAGATATTCATCATGTCAGAGCAAGCAAATTGGCAAATCCCCATGCACCTTTACCATGCAAGGGCAGAGCTGGACAGGCAAGCAGCAGGAGGCAGAGGCCCCAGTTGTCCCTGGATCCCTGGGACTCCAGCACAAGAAGGAGGAAGCTGTTGTGAAACAGAGGAAAATGGGAAGCCATTTACTTTAAAGGATTTCGTGCCTTGCTCCAGAAACCTGGCTAAAATTCTGATCTGCTTTTGAGGGAAAATTTCAAGATACTGCCATGGTAGCAACATTTTTGTCTGCTTAAATTAGCTTAGTGAGGACCCAAATGGCTTTAGTTCCTTGACATGTCTAAACTTCAGTGAAAGTGAGTCACATCTACCTTTCTTTTCCTTTTTTTCTTTTTCGTCTTTTTTTGGGTGGCAAATCTAATTTTTACTGTGTTCCACCCTGCTGTGCTGGTTGCAGGGCATTGCAATCTGACCCCTGGAGGTGCTGAGTGGTTCTCTCAGCACCTACACATCATCACGGCCTCTGCGCTCAGTCCTGTGCTGTGCTCGACTGGGAAAGGCCTCTGGTCTTCAAGGACAGGAGTAAGACCATCGTGTCAGAGGACTGGTGCGTATTGACCTGCAGTCCTGGTTCTGGGCACGGTTCGGAATGATACAGCTCAGCTGCGCATCTTCAGAAGCCAGAAATCGCTCGGTCCAGAGAAACATTTCTAATCAATTTAAGAGATTACATATTATAAGCGTGGTGATTATTTTTTTTTCTTTCTAACAGATTAAGTTGTACCAAAATTTATATTAGGTTAGGGAATGTTGCACTTTAACAATTCTCTGTGTGTGTATATTAGATTTGAAATGTTTATTTTGGTATATGATCCAGAGATTTCACCCTCTGCATCCCTCTCGCACTGTGTTGAAGCCAAACAATGAAACTCGTTCTTTTAAAGTCACAATCTCCTCAGTGTTTTTCACAGCATGGATTTGTAATAGAGGGACATCAGTTCCCTAAACAGTCAGCTGTTTCACAGGCACAAAATGGGGTATTTTTCAATGAGAGGTACATCTGCAAGAGACCCCTTCACCATAAAATGCCTGTCTGTTAAAACAAGGGGGTTTTTTCCTGTGAAAAAGCACCATTTGGAGCTAATGTTTACCATTACCATGTGTCCAAGATGCTTTTTTTTTTTTTAAAGACTATATAGTAGCAAATGCACATGGCGGTATTACTGTAAATTATACTGACATTTGGGTGAGTTATTACAAATGTGAACCCCAAAGGTAAAAGCTCATCTGGATGATTATGCATGTATGTACTCGCCCACTGTACTTTTGGTTCTTGTTTTGGCAACCATAGGCTGGATAGTTAATCCGGATTCTTCCCACCCTGGCACTGGGACGTGTTCCCCCTTTGTGGCAATAGCAGATATGGAATTTTACAAGTCTGCTCTGTCTATTCACCAATGGGCTTCACCTTTTACCTCCAAGAGCCTGATTTTAAATCCAGGGTTTACAGGCTCAGACACTGCATGCAACCTAGCCAGAGGTGTTCTCATACAGGCCCAAAACCAGTAACACAAAAGCCAAAAAAGGATCATGATTTTATCCTTCCATGCCGTAATTCTTCTTCCATCTTTACTGGATATCAATATATCTTTGCAGTTTTTGTGATAATTGGTGAATCAAAATAATTCCCAGGGAGAAATGTGCTATTTCCCAGATACAGTGGTGCATTTAAGTGTATTTTTATGGTAGATGAGGTTTTGGTGTGTCATCTTTGAAAATATGGGCAAATGGATTATTTGTTTGATCCAACAAAAACAGCCACAGGAAAAAAAAGGATGCAGAATTCAGGGTGTTGCAAGTTCACTCTCAGAGCTAAGCTGTGGTCTTTCTATCTTGCTATTGCCAAGAATGCACGCCAAGTCATTGAGGTTGACCACGTTTTATTACCTCTGTTTTTGCTATTCTACCTTATTCCTGAGACAAGTGGGAAAATTGTGTCTGAAAACTGTCTTTAAACCCTGGTCTTCTAGATTGGACATCTTTAATGAATACTGGATGTGTTCCAGTGCTGTGCACTGCTGTCTGGGTCTCAGCTTATTAGATACTGTTTTGAAATCCATAATTATAACCAGGTTTGCGATGGGTCACATGCCTCTGTATACAAAAATTTCTGTCATCCGGGTATAGCTGCTATTTCAGAGGAAATCAACTGATTCAAAACTAGCATTTGAAAACTTTTAGTTTTACTTGTTTTGGCCCTCCTTACCTAAGGTGTGAAAAATGGCAATTTCTGTATTTCTGGGAAATTAATTTTCAAGGTTGACTTTGGGCCAGTAACCCAAAGTGCTAACATAGTCCATATGTCTGACTAGTGAAGGCTGAGAGAAAAGTATGAAAGTTCTAGCGAAAGTCCATTTTTCCTGCTCCTTTTGGTAAATTGCAGGATTCCATTATAGTGACGATAATTCACAGTTATTCCAGTCGGAGCACTGATCCCCAGTGAAGCTGGGATGAAGGTAAAATGCATGGAATTTGTTCTCTATAGGTCCTGCTTTTCATGCTGAGCAAAAGCTCAGTATTTGTAATTTGCTCTCCTGCAGTATTTGCCATCTTTCCACCCCTCTCTTAAGACTGTAATTCCCGCCTCATATTTTCTTTTTAAACTCTCATTTTAATACACATTTTACATTTTCTTTAAATAAATGCTGTCACACAGCTATCCTACTTCCTTTATTGAGAAAACACTCGTACGATGGTGGAAAAAAATTGAGAGGGAGGGAGAAACAGAGAAAGGAAACAGAAATCATAACCAAAAAGTTCGCACCGATTATTGAAATAGTCAGCGTTCCCTCGGGCTCAGAGAAAGGGAAAGGCGCTTTCACAGTGTCTTGGAATATTTTTCTTCTGCACAATTCTGACTTTTCAGCACATGTTCATGCAACAGTGAGAGAGAAGGAAAGAAAAAGGACTCAGAGGTTTTGCAGTAAGTGTTTTTCATTATCTTTCATAGTGACACTTGCTAGTAACAAGTCCCAGGGAATAACATTAAGTTTTTTAAGCTGTAATTCTAAATACTTTTTGTGTAAAAATATTGAGCAAGCACATTATTTAGTACTAACAGCTTCTCCTCCTCTACAAAAATTTTGTAGCTTAAGTCAGAGTGACACTTTTAATGTAAAGTCATTGCAATATTTAGTGCCATGTTATTACTAGTGGGAAATATTTATGTATTTCTAGAAGACTTCGGTAAGCCTCAGGTCCACTTGTCGGCAAGGTATTTAAAGACAGAAAAGAAACAAATGAAGACAGCGAAAGATTCCAGTGAAGAGCTTGTGCACAGTCAGGAGGGACTTCATGCAAATATGGAGCATCTCGCTGGGCTAAAACACAAATTATAATCAGAGAACTGCAATATTTTCAGAAATTCTGCCTATCAGAGAATGCCTTCTTTTTAACGAGTTGACTCAAATTCAGATTAAATTGAAATCAGTCTTAAGATTCATATTTGTTTCACTAGCCTTTGAATATTGTTGAACCAAGTCGCTGGCAAAAGTTCTTTGAGATTTCAGAGGACACAAAGGGTCAGTGCCGTGGCAGTGGCAGATGCAGAGGTGAGCGGTGGATGATCGACAGGGCAGAATCAGGCCCAAAGGTGCAGAGGGGGAGGATGCAGCAGTTTTCTCCTCCACAGCAAAGTCTCGGGTACTGTTTGAGAAATTTATTGTATTACTCTAACAGACTAAAAATATGCCATTATAAATTGTATAATAATAATATAGGTATTAATATTAAGGCGTAAGTAGCAGTAAATTACTGAGTTTCCTTTACCAAAAAAAAATGGCAAAGGCTTCCTCCTATGACTGCCAAATAACTACCTGAATTTGCAATTTTAGCAAATTTCTCCTCTAAAACTGCTACCAATCTTCCAAATACAAGCAATAACTACATATGGACATGTTTAGCAAATCAGAAAGAGTAGACTGATTGCTAGGAAATATTTTGTTTCCAATTATTTTCTCAGTAAAATCTAGATAAACAGAGTAGCAAAATCCCAGTGGTTTATCTGTAAGTATACACTGACTTAGAAATGTTGTTAAAATTGCTTGTTTGAAAACCTCTTACAGAGAAAACTGAAAGCAAAAATCTCTTTGCAAAAGGGTTAGATTTAAGCATTTTAGGGTGGAGTGCCGTGGTGAGTAAAATATTTAAGGTTGCTACCATCACTACCTTGCATTTTACCTCCCTATCTTTTATCCTCTTTCCTGTTAAATGAACCTGATTTTTTTTCCTGCCAATATACATTTCTCATGTCCAGTACATGTGGCTCTTGCTAAATCAGCTCCTGACATGCCAGCCAGTTTTAATGGGGGAGACTAAGAGATACACCATTACTTCTTATTTCTAATGTGTTTCTTAATTTGAAACTTGTCATTTTCTGTTGTGATGCTGACTCAGCAGTAGGTTTATTTCCAGAATTACTAAAACAACTTTCCTCTCGGAGCAGCAAGGGACCTATGACTCAGTGGTAGAGAACAGCGAAACAGAAAGAGGCCTTTTTCCATCTTTTAATATTAAAAAATAAACTAGTAAGAGTTCATAAAACAGTCCTAGGGAATTTCTGTGACATAAAAAAGTAGCAGTAGATCTCATTTCACAGACAGATTGAACACAACCATATTTAATTTGGGTTACATCTTAAATATATAGCTTGCATTATTTTACACATGTTGCAAAACAAGATTTAGATGGATCACCTTTTATTTGCTTATACCTACTTCGCAAATGTCAGAATCAATCACTGATTCAGACAGATGTTTTTTTACTCATATGCTGCGGTAAAATGACATTTTGTACATGTAAACTTTCTTTTGCTTTCCAGCATTTAGTGACTGCTCTTTCCCATCTCCAACTTTTTGAGATCATTCATGCGCTGAGTACAGAGTTCAGAGATTAAAAAATACAAAAACACCATTTAATTCAAAAAGATATTTTTCAGGGGAGTGTTTTCACTTCTTTTTCTGAAAACAGATTATCTCCTACTCCATCATCATCAACAACGTTTTAATAAAGAGCAGCAGAAGGCATGTTACTCTTCAGCTAATAAATCAGCACAAGAGTTTTGCTAAGATAGATATATATTGGTCAGCTTTTATGCAGATTTGAACAGGTATAAGCACACATGCACATAGTTTGTATGCACAAATGCAAATTTGTAAGCTGTCATTGAAAAAGACTTTGTCCTTCCTACTGTCACGATTCTCAGCTAAGAATTTTCACACCTTTTCTGGTCACCTCAAACCCTTTCTAAACCAAGGAGTAAGCTGAAAAGAGAATGTCTCTCTTAATGGGAGTAAAATTCCCTGGTGCATCAACTGCACCGGCAACTTTTCATAGACAGACAGAAACTGCTATTCTGAGCCAGAGGGAAAAGACAGACCTTGCTAATGCTTGTAGATATCAGCAGCGTGTCTTATATATGATCCCCCGATTGCACTGATGGATGAGCTCCTCCTTACTCTATGTCCATTTTAAAGTTATTGGAGCTCTCTGACAACTGTGGCATGGCACACTGAGGACACATGCTCTCCTTGAGCTTGGGCAGAAGTGAGGGGCTCAGACTTCATGGCTTCAGCCCTTCCTCTCAGATCACACGCTGTTCTTGCCTGTCAGGCCCCAGAGAGGTGGCTGCTCTCAGGACTGGCCTGTTCAGAACGAGCATGAAGCCTCTCAGCGACAGGGAACATAAAGACAAATGATCCTTGGCATTCTCTCCTCCAGTTTGCTTTCTCCTCGCAGGATGCAACTGGAGACAGAAGAAGCTGATGGCAGAGAGAAAACCCACTGACCAGTGCTGAGCTTCACACCACCCTCTTATTTGACATCCCTCCTCACTGACTCCTTGCAGATTGTTACTCTTCTTGTGCCCAAGTGCTTCTGGACACCCAAACAGGGCTCCCACACAGTAACGTTTAAATTTTTCTGTTGGCAGGTATGAAAATGCTAGATTTTTAGGAAACCAAAAATAGCAGTTGTTCAAGCATTCTCTTAGTCTGTGCGGTTGCTCCTCACTACGTCTGTGCTCCCTATTCTTCAGTGACCCGATGAATATCATCCCAGTTGGTGCTCTGGAGCTCCTTCACACCCCTATGGTACTCTTCCCATCCACAGCTAAAAGTAGGTTTCAATTTTGGTTTACCCACTAACGTTATGTGATGTAAGGCAAAATATTGAATCCTGCCGTAGGTTTACTTTTTTTTTTTTTACAAATATGCTTTCCTACTCTAATTTTATGTTACTAAGCTTATAGTGTCACATATTAGTGTCAGGAAAGACTTTTGCTGGGCATACACACAGAAGAAAATGTTCAGATTTGCACCAGATACTACTATAACTTGAATAAAAATACATCACTTGTCCATTCCTTACATGTTTATCAACTGCACATTTTACACACAGAGTTTTATATTATACATTCACACAGTGTCCTTCTCAACCACCTTTCCATTTTGACACTGTTTATTCACTTAAACAATGCATTCAGGAAAAGTTCAAAAATAAAAAATTTAGATGTTCGCTTTTATCCCAGGGTATTGTGTTCATTTTCTGGTAAGTGCCTCTAGTGCACTGGGGTCCCTAATCAATGTAAATATTGTTTAAGATGAACATTGCAGTGGGCATACCATGGAGCCAGACCACCAGCAGAGCATTAAACAGGGACAGATGTGAATGCCAGGATAAAAATGAAGACATTCCTGAAGCGTAAGTATGTTACTTGTAATATATCTGTTTATAGGAAATGGTCATGGAAAAAAACAAAGCAAAACAAAAGCTTCTGGAAAATAAGAATGTGAGTTAAAGTCATTGTGTTGAGAAGCTTTTTTTTTTTTTTGTGCTAAAATACCAAACTGAAAATGCATTATATGCTGGTATCTTGAATAATTAATATCTTCTAGGCTGAACCTTGTATGAATGCTTTTAATGACTTTACAAAGGTATAACCAGTTTGGTGGTTATCTGCACTGGAGAAAAATGCATGGTTTTATTTTATACACATGGCTTTCTCTTAGAAGTAGTATCTTATAAGATTGGAGGATCTGATTAGGATAATAGACAAACAGTTTCATGCTGTCTCAACCAGTCATTCAAGGAGAAGCAATGAGAGAGAAATCTCTTCTATTAATTTATGAAGATCATATGATTCCTACTTCTTGCTTAGCAGTAGATTCATGTTAATTCACTAGCTGAATTAATGAGCAACAGTACAGCAGATTTCCTACTGATATTTAAACACATTTGTTCCTTGCTGCTTTTTTAGTCAGGCTGCTCTCTATGCGATCCTGATTTAGAGATTATTGATAACATTTGCAAGGGATTTGGAGCCCCCACCACGGTGACTATGCATGGTACTTGTTCACATGCTGCCTGTCCCTGCGAGGGCAGGGGAGGAGGCAGTGTCTACTGCTCTGGAGCTGGTACTGGCACAGCCTGACCTGGCAAGGGCACATTGGAGGGATGGGGATCTCTTTTGGGTAAGCAGGCAGGGTTGAGGATCCCCACCGGAGGAGGGTAGAGCCAGGGAGAAAAGTCTCCCTGGGGAAGGAGGAAGGAGAGACAATTCAGCTGATATGGTGGTTTGGGAAAAGGACTGCCATTATGTCTCCAGGATACCAGGAAGATGTAGCCCTCTCCATTTGCTACAGAGATAGGGATCTGAGTTTCTTCTGTGACTGAAATGCATTTTCAGAATGCTCTGTTCTCAACAGCATCCAGAGCTGGAAGGTCTCAGCCCCTACCTGCCACAGAGAGTTGAAACATCTATGAAGAGGGAATCTCTTAAAAGTCCTTGGCCCAAAAGCTTTAGCATTGATCTTTATAACTCTGAATGCAACAGATGAATCTAAAACAAGCCACAGTGTTTGACAGCAGGGTGGATATCAGGTTGTGATTACTGCAGAATTCTTAGTAGGAGTCTGATTTAGCTTCAATATTGATTTCTCAAATAGTGATGGCAGATAACCTGGTTGAACTAGCATATTGGATGACTGTCTAAGCCAACAATGATTTAGAACTGAGTTGATTAAGTAGGATGGTTTGGGATAGGTCAGCGGACTTTACAATCCATTGTTTTCCATTTGGTAGCAAAATCAACTACAATAGCAGCCTTCTAAAACGTGATAAACACAAACACTATTGTTGTTTGTCACAGTTTATCAAATACAATTATTTCCATCCCAGATCTACAGCTTTGCTTTTTGGCATTCTTGATTGCATAATTGAAAGCAGCAGCTTTATCTTTCTTCTACCTTTGCTGGAAGTCATTCAATAAATAGTACCAATTGCATTACAGCTTAGAAATGTCAGCTGTAAAACACACTGGCTCTTGTCAGTGCAGGAATACTCTGTACCCAACCAAGGCATTGCCTTCACTTTTAAGAAAACAACTGTAAGTATGCAGAGTGTGTGTCAGTAGTGAAAGAACCATGCAGGCTGCAGAAAAATCGCTTTATGCCTGAGTAATCCTGTATTCTGTATCACCCTGCTGTGTGGTTATTCACGTCAAGTATAGGGTTTAATATTAAGAGCAGTCAGTGCACTAAAAGGAAAAATATGTTTTCTGTTTTCACAATTTATTTTGCGTTTGCCCGAAAGCCTCCACTGACTAACACAGGTTGTTTTACCAAAATTTAGAGAAAGCAGGACTGAACCCTAAAAGTGGCTCACTGTTAGAAAAAGCACCCCATTCCTGAAAAACATCTACTTGTGATTGATCATATGCATGTGAATATTTCCATGACTACAGAGGATATTGATTGGTCCCTGTGGGACTGCTCATGTGTATAAATGCTTGAAGGATCAAGTTCTAAATTTGCTCAATATCAGAGCTAATTACTTGTAGATACTATTGACAAAAACTGAAGGTTGTCTCCTTGCTGTGGTAGTTAAGGATATTCCATGAATATTTTTTAAAGGGTGATATATTGCATGTCCACTTTTTTGAAACTGTCCAAATACAGTCAGTAACTATTTATAGAATTAAATTTAACAACTATGAAATATGTGTTACGGTGCCAGTTTGAAACATATTCCTAATAGCTGGTTTTATATAAGATGGACCACCGGGAAGCTGTCACCAGAATACTGTGCCTTTTTATACATTCCCTAGGTTTCTTTTTTACTTAATAGATTGTTTAATAATACTGTAGTCAAAACTGAACAATAGAGATTAATGGTTTGATGTAAGAATACTTCAGGGTAAAAATTAAACATTAATAACATTCCAGCTGGTGATATACTATGGAAGCCTCTCAAGCATGTAAAGAAGAGTTTCAAGAGCAGTTTTAGAAAATCAACACACATAGAGAAAACCTGAAAAGAGAATGTTGTGTAACATATCACCAGGCAAACTGTACCTTTTCATGGGAAAGGTAGTCTGGAGACCACACAAATATTAAAAAAAAAAAAAAAAAAACAAAAAAAACAAAGACCACAATCTGAAACAAAACAAAAAACACAGACTTGTTGTTTCAAGGAACTCTTCAGAGCTAAGAGAGATTCAAAAGTGACCTAACCATAAAATAATAAATGTGAGGGGAAGATTTACTTTTTTTTTCTTGTCAGTTATTGTTGCATGAGAAAATCTCTGTGTTGCAGACACTGCATGAAACAGCAATGTCATATTTTTCCTTAATGCTCTTGATTTACTGGGCTCATAAAATGTAAGACCAGAAGCTCTTCTTAATATGGACTCATTCTACTGCTAATGCACACAGGCTGTTTTTTGTCTTAGTGTCAATGCAAGAGAACTTCACTTGATCTGTTTGTACAACAGTAGAAATGTTGCCTGCAAAAGGGAAAAATAATTGCGTAAGAGTTTACAGCATCAGTTGCTAGATTAACAGTTCTCAGCTCACATTTGTTGTTTCAGCGTGACCCTTGGAAAACACATTCACGAGGAAGGAATGGGGAACCGGAGAAAGTCCATTGCAAAAGCATCCCTGTGCAGGTGTGGGGAAAGTTCCAGCTGCTACAGGACTGCTGTTACTGCTGTTTTCAGCATCAGCCAAAGCCTAATTTCTCCTCTGTGGCCAACTGCTCTGGCTCAGTGGGCATAAGCAGTGTGGATCAGGCTCTGCTTCCACAGTCTCTCCCATCTGGAACGCTCCAGCCCAGCAACCAACCTGTGTCCTACACCAGTCCCAGGATTTCTCACACAACACCGCCCAAAGATGCTCCCTGCTGCCCATGGACGCCCTGGAAAAGAGCCAAGCACAATCCCATTCTCGTGAATCAACAGCAAAAAGCCTGAGTTCCATGGGGATGGAAATGGGTCTTATTGTGGATTTCGGCTTGGCAGCCACTTCCAGTAGGCAGCACGGGTACGCTGGCAGCAGAAGCCAGCTGATCCACTAAACTATGCTAAAGTAGTGTTTAGAGAAATAGTAATTACTAACATCCTCTCTCAGTCAAGCCGACACTAACCAGGCCTACTGCTAGGTGTGTGTATATACATACTCACACTCAATAGATAAATAGATACGTGCATATACTCCAGGAAAAATATCTCTCTGGAAGGTGATGAGGTCTCACTTTAAATCAAGTACTTGACACTAATAAAAACAATGTATTCGGCCAGAAGAGCTCGCACACTGACTGGCTACAAGGTAAGTCAGTATTAAGCAACCCTTTATTTTCTGCACTCTTTGTTGCTTTTTTCTATATCACAAAATCTTCCGAAGTGTTTGTAAACAGAAACTTTAAAAAAGTAAGCTTGCATTTTTTTTTTCTTTTTCTTTTCTTTTGCTTTAAATTACTTTTATCAAAAGAAGTATGGTGGAAATTTGGCAGGAATTGCATAAGTTCCATAGTTTTAAAATGACCCAAAATACTGACAACTTTACTTTAAGACTATCTATCATTACTTCCTCCCTTCTCATATGGGATTTTACTATTCAAACTGTTTTGTCTGATTTCTTCTTAAAGAATTTCAGGTGGGAGGTAAAACCGTGTATCAAATGTATCCACAAGAACTGACAGATTACTGAAGCGATGAAGGTGTCAAAGCACCTTTTGTAGAGAGATAAAGGCTCGTTAACTATTTAAATGTTTGAAAAATTTTATATAATGCTGCTTCCTGTGATTTTTGAAAGATTATCAAATTGTCAGCAAATCATTTACTATCTCTTAATATTAGACAAATGTTAGTAACAAAATACCACTTGATGACTTGATGAAGTAATCAAATAGTAATTAGGAAACAAAACAAACCTTGCTAGGCCATCTTATTGCTTACAGCTATTTGTTGGTATTCTTATTAGTACTGCCAAGTACTGGCAGTCAATGTAAATCATGCACAAACATCCTGTTGATATCTAACTTAGAAATACCTCCAATAGAATTATGTAGCTAATATTTGTTGGTTTTGGGGTTTTTTTGGTTTTTTTTTGGTTTTTTTTTTTTGGGGTTTTTTTTTTTTTTTTTTTGGCAGCATTTGTTAGAATACTGATTTCTGGAGAGGAAAAACAGTGAATGATTTTACAGAGACAGAATTAATTTGAAAACCACATCTGACTGTATAGATCTTGTTTTTTGCGAGCTTGATTTTGCTCTCACTCAATATTCAATCCTGGAAGATGCCAAGCAGCCAATCTCCATTTCAGCAAAATACTTATATGCAGATTTCACTTTAATCCTGTCAATTTTACTGAAGCCACACATTTACCAGTGCTGGAGAGAAACTTCACCAGAGCTACACATTAAAAGTAAGAAACTGAGTATTCACTGCAATTCTCTCAGAGAAGATTAAGAGCCCTGCTTAATAATTAGCAACTGAATTAATTCTGTTCAAAAAGAACTAGGGAGAGTCTTCCCCTCGTGCCTTTCTTTGGATGCTTCTTTGTGTTTCCAGTAATATTTTTAGGATCTATTCCTGCAAATGTTTTTCTACATGAGTAATTCAATTCCTCTGATAAATGCTACTGAATTCACAAGGGCTAGATTCAAAAGCAAAGTTACTTATCTGGGCAAATGCATCTAAGATGGGGCTGTTAGGCAGCTCCCCACGACAGTAGAGAAGAGAAAAATAGCCTTAGCCTGTGGGACCAAGGCCTGGAGGATTGGGCCCATAGCCAGTGACATTATAATATTTTTTTTTAATAAGGAGGAAAACCCACGCATGAGTGAAACCATATGGAAAACTGAGTTAAGGTGAGGAGGTTTTAAATAATGCTTATTTATCATTTTGAAAGAGAAAAAAAAAAAAAATCCTGTTCCTGCCTATTGCATTTTATACTTTAAATGCAGGGATTGATTCTTTTGCCAAAATTCCTCTCCTTGTCGGGGGGAAATTATCTGCTTAGACTGCTGCAGGATCAGGCCCTGAAAACTCGTTACAAGCTTGTTGGCAAAGCTTGCTCACTTCCACCCCTCTCCTATTTTCTGTTTTTCCTATCCCTGCACAGGAAGAAAATTAAAAGTTAAGCTAAAATACATTAACTAATATCAGTTTATTAATTGGAGAATTCAGCTTATCCTTTTTGCCGTTCATCTGAAATTAATTAAGTGTGTAGAATTACAAGGTGGGTGTACCACAGGCAGCAGTCCAGGCTCAAGTTAATCAAAAGAGCACATGTTGAATGCATACAATTTAGTTAAGGTTAATCCAGTGAAGATGATCCCTCGCTGGTCCTAATTACTCTAGGTGATATATTGTGGAAGGGGAAAATAGGAAGGAAGGGAAATTTTGTCCTGCTGGTCTACCAGGATTTTCTAATTAAATTTAGTAGGCTATGCGCAGGAGCAAATAGTTTCAATTTGAAGAGAAGACCACACTCCAAGGGTGCTTGTCTGAAATTAATATAAGGAACTTTGAGCTAACAGAGTGAAGCATCACGCCTTAAAAATATTAAAGTTAAAGCTGGTCATTGTGCCTTTACAAATTTCCAGTGTACTGGGAACACTGTGTCTCCCTGAGCGCTTCACACCCGATGTACATTTTTTATTGGAATTGTGATGCTACTATTTAGCTCCTGAGGAAAGGTAATGACACATTAAACCAGGACTAGTCTGCTACTTTATTACCCTCACCCGAGGAGCAAATAGCAGTAGGACAGAGCTGATTTGCCATAGAAATATGTTGGTTTTGTATTAGCAAAAGCCTTTTCATTTAATCTTCTTTTATTATGTCAATCCAAAAGAAAACAAAGGTGTTTTAGGACTATTTGACTTCATGTCCTATGTTCATTGCCTTGTTAAATTACTTTTTCTCCACATTAGTCTTTTGTTTTAGCTTTCAAGGAATCTTATGGAAAGCTTTTTTTTCTTTTCCTCTAGGTATATGCATATAAAATTTGTCAAATAATCTGCCCTATTTTTCAGGTTGGTGATATATCTCTGCTCGAGTGGAGGTATCTGTTTCTGATTTATTAACATTTGATCCCCTGGTTTCCTGCCATTGATCAAGACTAATACTCAGCTCAGCTGATGAGTTTTATATGAAATCTGATATCACAGGAAGAAAGAAAAGTTAGTACCATTTTTAATATTTTTCTATTTCAAGGATTTTCCAGGACCATGACATGCACACAAGACACTTAGCAATACTGGGCAGAATGTAGTATATACATATATGTATATGTATATGTATATACACATCAGGTTTCCCTGGGATAAAAATTTTTGGAAGTAAAACAAGTATTTATCAATAGAACAGATGTTTGCTTGGTGTCATTCACATCCTGTAAACTGTATATACATTTACACCCTACCGCCAAAACATGGTTTCACCCTACTACTGACCGTCTGTCTGCCATTCAATCTCTAGTTAAGTCACGGTCAATAAGGTCAACTCTTTGGCAACATCTGTATTTGATCAGTTCACACAAAATAGGAGCCTTCCTAATGCCTGACTACCCTGAAGTATTTTAAGAGGCAGTGTATTACAATAGTTGATTCACCGCTGCTGCAGACTCTGCACTTGGAAGATTTTTGCCTCCTCTGAGGAACTGAAATGTGAAGATTAAAATCCTTTCTAGCAAAATAAATCTCTGAAATGAGCAGGTTTAGCAGTGGAATAGTTTCTAGACTGACAAGAAGTGTTTAGCAATTTCTCTCCCTAAGTCCCCGGTCTCTTAGTGTAGGGATTTGGGTTTGTGATATTTTATATTTTTTAACCCTGTTCACGGATTACATTTAAAGTATGTCTAGGTTGTTGCAAAGATGAGAAATAAAGTCAGAGGAAAAAACTGTCTGCGATTTTACTTCAAAAACCAACAGTGAGGATTAATGCAGCCAATTGTTTCCTGTTGGTGTTTCCGTGCTCGGCACAGGCAGTACTTTCAGCAAGTCGGTGTACTTTCCTTCAGATGGGTGAATGCAAATTCTTCCCTCAAAGAAAGCAAAATATTCTGGGTGGAATCCTGGCCCCACTGAAGGTGATGGAAAATACTCTGGCAAAACTGAGTGGGACAGGATTTAACCTAATGTTACCACTGCACTATTTCAATGCTGTGAGCTATCTGAAAGTACAAGGTTAGAAATTTGATTCTAAGCACAGTCGGACTGGTGCCACTTTATTGATGTTCCTGGTTTTAGAGCAAATGAGAATAAAATCTGGCCTGTGGGAATGGGATCATGGGATGCCTTCTCCCTTTCTTTTTTTTTTTCCCCATTGTTTGCTTTAGGAACAAAACATTTGGCTCTTGGGAAAAGCAAAACCAGTGCCCTCTGATGCTTTTATGTGTGGTGAGATTTGGACCTGACTATAGATGATTATACATTGGTAAATACTGCCACCCGTGCTCCAGTTATACTGCTGGTCTTCCTGGTTGTATTCAACACTGAGGAAAGCCTGAACACTGAAATGCTTTCTCTCTGCTGGGTGTTGGAGAAATAGAATAGAGCAGCAAGAGTGCAACAGCATCCCACCAGCAGCCACGGCGTTTAGTCTTTAAAATGGTTCTGGACTGAGCAGTACCACGGGCAAGGAGTAACTGGTAGCTTTTTGGGAATCATCTGATGAGATGGCTTGCTAAAATACTTTTGTGATGGGGCTTTTGTTCACAAAATATGGTTTTGGGAAATTAATTGTTTCGTTTGCAATTTTTTTTTTCCAAAATAATTCCTTTTTATTTACTTTCTGTCATGCTGAGCTTTCAATGGAAACACTTGACTGAAAAACATAGCAAGGAGCATTTTAACTAGTTCTGTGAACAGCTGGGATAAAATGTGAAAGCACCTTGAGGCAGCAAAACCAGTGCGTTATGTGAATCTATTTTCTTTGCAATTTTGGTTCTCTCAAGAGCCCAGGAAACCTCAGAGGAAGCTTGCCCTGGGTACACGTTTGGTCTAGGGACAGTTCACAAACAGAAAATTCAAAACCCTACTAAATATTGGGGATTATGGAATGGCTGGCATGAGCTACTGACACACAGGATACGCGGCAGAATGTGTAGTTGGGCTCTTATCCCTCCCTTTAGTAGTAATTGTATAAAACTCACAGAATTTTCTACAACTTATGACAATGTAGTACATATACTTTAGGTTTCCCCACCCTGTTGTTTTGTCCTGTGAAGCTGCCTTAACAGTTCTGTTTTAAGAATACAACGTTACATCTGTTCTAAATTTCTTTATTAGGAGTAACTCTACCATGCTCATGACTTTCAGTAGCACAGCATTTTGATCCTTTAGAAGACAAGGGAGATGTAGCCTGAGATTCCCTTCTGATTAGCCAGAAAAAATCCCCAAAGACTTACAAATACGTCAGGATTGTCTCTCAGAATAAAGAAAATACAGTTTTCTTAACTTAGGCAGTGGACTCTTGCTGAAATATAAATATTAAATTAAATCAAAATTGTAATGAAAAATGTGAGAGAAAGCCTAATGCCAAATTAGTTGCAGGCAAAGACATTGTCAACAAAGCCAACAGCAATCTAGAGTTTAACTTCACTAAAACTGGTGTCTGGTCCTGGTCAGGTTCTGCTGGTTGTTGTCTCTGCAACTGATTGCTGCATGAGGCTCCAGGCCTCAGGGAACATCACCTCTGAGTTGGGAATGTGTGGAAAGCAGATTACTCACCACACAAGGGATCTTCTTTACAAAATATCCTAAAATCAGTAGTCTAAGAAACTAAGGAACTTTTCGCAGTGTAAAATTCATTGAAGTATTGGCAGATGGTGTTTCAGAGGTCTCTTTCTTCAAGTACTTTCAAATGGGCCTGGATTTGTTAAAAACTGGCTCTAAAGGCAAGAGATGCTGAAGAGATGCTAGTGGAAGCTGGGAAAGGCACAATATGACATCTTGTGTCACATAGAGGATATTTCCTGGGTTTCTTCAATGCTTCCAATAAAGCGCAGAGGGAGAGAAAGGCTGCAGGACAATTGTAATAGTAAAGAAAACATCCACAGATTGTACTATAATCTTATTTTCACAGTCCTTGCTCTTACCCATCTGAAGGAGCTGAGCACATCAGTGAAAACAGGGGCAATAAATGTAGCAGTGATTAAAATGTAGTAGTGTGATTAAAAATATAGAGCTGGAAAATAACAATGGCATTCATGGGAAAATGTAACCCAGTACACCCAGGGAAATGTAATTTGAAACACAGACATCCAAAGGGAGGGAGAATCCTAGAAAGCAGCAATGCTGCAGCAGACCTCAGGGTCAAATTAGACATGAATTTGCAATATGATCTAACAGCATGACCAGCCAGTGCAGTTGTGCTGTACAGAGCAGAGCATATCTGGGAACGTGAAGGTCGTTCTCCTTCCTGACATGGCTCTGACCACACCAGGAGCCGGGTCTTTGGTCACCAGGAAGGAATTGAAAACAAGGGAGAGTTAAGGAAGAAGGGGAGGACAGACTGACATGGAGTGCCTGTGGGGAGAAATGCAGTAAAAGCACCCACTCCACACTTTCTTAAGGCTTCAGGCACCATATTAGGCACCAGTAAGTGCCTTCACGCTGGACATAAATCAGCTGGGGGTGACTGCAGTTTGCCCTCTCCCTGTGCTGAGAACCATCCTGATGTGAGCCACAAGGTATCTTGCTGCCAGAGACAGACAGTCAGTAGATTTGGGTCTCATTGCCTCAGCTGGCCACTCACACTGCTGGGAGCCCGCAGACCCCTACATTTGGGAAGCCTTGGCCGGGACCTGCAGGAGCTGGCCCTGACAAAGTAGGAATGCAAATCACAGCTCATAGCCCACGTGCTAGAGGGAGGTGAGCTCTCCTAGCACACAGCACCACCAGGCTGAGGCCATGGGCTGCCCCACACAGCCCTTCTGCACCGGCACTGCCCCAGCAGGAGCTGGGAGCAGTAAGAAATTGTAAGCAGGGAGCCTAAGTCTGGACCTGGGCACCGGGGAGGTATCCCAGCTCCCAGCTTCGACACCATGGCTGAAATTCATTTCACACTGCTGAGCTGGTTACACATCATGATCATGGGGAGCAGAAAATTCAAGTCTGCTCTCTTCCACACTCCCCCAGTAATTGTTCTGTGAATAAATGGGTGACAAAAGGTTTAAATTCTTGAGTAAGCATGCAAACCTGTACTTCTCAGGACTGCTTCATCTAAAATGGCTCTCATTTGGAGCCATATTTTCTGGTCTGGTTGGATGATTTCGGTGACAGGCAGGTTGTGCTGGTTTTGGCTGGGATAGAGTTAATTTCCTTCATAGTAGCACGTACGGGACTGTGTTTTGGATTTGTGCTGGAAACTGTGTTGATAATACAGAGATGTTTTGGTTACTGCTGAGCAGAGCTTACCCAGAGCCAAGGACATTTCTGCTCCTCATCCCACCCCACCAGCAAGAGGCTGGGAGTGCTCAAGGAGCTGGGAGGTGACACAGCCAGGACAGCTGACCCCATCTGACCAAAGGGATATTCCACACCACATGACATATAAAGCTGGGGGAAGGAGAGGGAAGAGAGGGAACATTCAGAGTGTTGGCACTTGTCTTTCCAAGCGACCATCGTGCATGATAGAGCCCTACTCCCTTGAAAAACAGCTGCGTACCTGCCTGTCAATGGGAAGTGGTGAATTAATTCCTTGTTTTTCTTTGCTTGCATGAGTGTCTTTTGCTTTACGTATTGAACCATTCTTTTTTCAACCCATGAGTTTTCTCAGTTTTACTCTTACAATTCTCTCCTCTACCCTGCCATGGGGGTGTGAGTGAGTGGCTGTGTGAGGCTTAGCTGCTGTGTGGGGTTAAACCACAACACAGGTGCTGTGGGAAAGCTTGCATGGAGAACTGCTACATCATGCATGGAGAGCTGCCTGTACACCTCCCTTTCTCTGCTGTGACTCTGGAGTGTCTCTCCAGGCACTTCTTTGGTCTCCTCGTGGAGCTCAGAGAAATCCTCTGACTGCAATTGCTTTTCCTAGATTGCTCCAGCAGCAGCAGCACAGTTATGCCTTGTCTCACTGCTTTCCTGCAGACAGGCTGGGGAGAGGAACAGCACGTGCTCCCTGGGAGCCACAAAGCTGGCTTGGAAGTTCAGGAGGAGCAACAGGGCACCGTCACAGGGGCCGGGCCTTGGTTCTTGGCATCCTGCATGGGGAAAAAAATCAGTTCTCAAACACACATGGGGGTTTTTGTGTCACTGGAAGTTTTAAAATGTCTGTTTTTCAAAATCATTCCACCAAAGAACTTAAATAGAATAAAACCGCTTAGTATTTTTAGTGTGATCTTTTTTCTTGCTTTCTGGTATCTCTATCAGTAGCAGATATTTGACTATTATGCAGAAAAAAAATTAAATTCAACTGAGAAAACTATTTGCCAACTAAAGCTGGTGTATGAAATTGCAAATGACAGTTTATAAGGTCAAAATTCCTTTTCTTCAATACAACCACAGAGGTCTGAAATGTAAGCTTAGACATGTACAGTATAAATTGCTAATAGTATCTATCAAAAATTTGATGAGTGGCAGTTTGCATACATGGAAGCATATCATGTTATCCATCAGAAAACACTGAGTTTAATAGAATTCCAAAGCAGGCTACATATTTTAGGTTGCTGAGCTCTGGTGAGAGGAATTAATTGTGGGCTGACTTTCATTTTATTGCTGTTATTAAGAAAAAAGTTAGCGGTTCAGAGCCAAGCTGCAGCATGAAAAGATTTTTTATGTGCAGCCAAGTTATTAGGATGGTGAAGCAATATTTTGTCCAGTAGATGGCCAATTATCTGTTAGCACAAACTGAAAAAAAGTTATAAAGCTCTTTGCATTGCCTTGCCTTGCCTTGTCTTGCCTCTCCTCCCCTTCCCAAACAATATCTTGTGCCAGGTCCTTCATCCAGCAAAATGCGTTCATGTGCAACACTGGGTGGGACCAATAGCCTCATTTGGCAAAAGCTCTGCGAATTACACTATTTCTCCACTTACTCCATCTTTCTCTAAGCGCTTAAGAAAAAGTTAATTAGGTGATTGTGCATCAGCTTCAATATTTTGAATCCTATTTTTTCCAGTTCATGTGATTTTTATCTGGAGAATATAATAGCTACTAGACAGGAGGCGAATGGCCAGCTACCATCAGTTTCTACACAAGTGGTATATCCTATGATTGTCTGACAAATTTAATTAGGATAATTCACCAGAAGAATAATTAAAAACCCAAAATAGTTTGCACTAGGTCCACCAGTTTTAATCTCTACCTTAGAGATCAGATTTCATTCTGTCAAGCAACAGTATTTAACTAAATTAAATGAAATCCCACTCCATTACTGCTGAACTGAAGAAACCTTAGCCCAGTTTATTTTTCTGCTGTACAGGCAGTGAGTCCTAACTCAGCTGTGCAATGCCAGTTGTAGAAAGCAATGCCCAAAAACCCTCCAAACTGCATTTTGCACTGAGTTAGAGCAGCTAAAGGACAATGGAAAAGCAGAAAGAAGTAAGAGGGTTGCAGACACCTTGTCTCTCAAGGGCTGTGCAAACACAAGCTCTTTGCTCCCCAGAAATGATTCAAAGATATAAATGAACACTGCTGCAAGAAATGGTGTTACTGGTAGCTCTTTTTGCTTTTCCTTTCACCTAAGATCTAGACCTGGGGATTAAATGGTCGTTTTGGCTCAGACCCCTGTGCAGGCAGGTCTGAATCTTGCCCCGCTGTGTCACAGACCATTTGGGTCAGTATGGGGATGTCTGCCTGTCTTGAGGGCTCTTTTTTGAGCACTTGAGATTTGGGCTGGCTTGAATTAGTGACCTATGCTCTGGGTTTTGGGGGTCTCTGGGCAAAGTGTGTCCTGTTAACCAGGGAGACTCTTAGTGAATGAGAGCTGGACCCTTTTTTCCCTCCAGATCTACTGAACTGCTTTTCAAGAAGCTGAACACTGAGACGGGGTACAGTGACCAAGGTAGCACGGTGCTGTCCACCCTGTGTGTGAAGGGGACAGCTGGGATGGACTCCTGCCACTAGCCTGAGCAGCCCAGAGCCCAGACTGGGCTCCAACATGTTTCCAGTGGCTAATGTGGGGAACAGGGCTGCTCATTCCTCCTGTATTCAGTGAATGCATACCAAGTTTCTGAATCTAACTCATTTTAGCTGCTATGCTGACTGCTGAGTCTCCTGCTAATTCACATAATACTCCCAATGCCATCTTCTGTAAATTACCCTGTGTGAACTTCTCTGCCTGTGCCCTTTTGACTTTCATGAGATACTGCATCTTGAGAAAGCTATAGCTTCACAAAGCCATCTCAAGCCAGGGACCAAGGAATGGATCATGAGTGTGACTCTTTTCCCTTCTTTGATTGCAGGGTAGACAGAAGACAGTCCCTACGGAGGCCACGTAATGGACTGAAGGTGACATCATGCACCAAATCAGTGTGGGGAAAAAGTAACTTCTCCCTAATGCCAGACAGAAACTTAACATTAATCAAAGACAACTTCTTTCTGATTTTTTTCCAATGCCCTTAAAATAGGAATAAGATATCCACCATATTGTTGGTGATATGAAGGTTATTTTCCTAACATTCACAAAGGGCTTTTTGATCCTCATTTAGAAAGTTTTGGAGATGTTGGAGTTGTTTTACTTCAACTCTGTGTTCCTAAGCCAGAATACTTTTTCATGTTACTGGTATCATCCTAGACACAAACAGTATGTCCAGAAAAAAAAAAAAATATGGAATTTTTTAAACTAAAAATCTCATGAACTTTGAGGTGCTGAAATGACTTTCAAGGCTCAAGCCACAAAAACAGGGATTTTAATATATTCCCTTAAGATATCTATTTTTATTTTGATCTGTTGATGATGTTAAGTCACTGCAATAAACACCTTGTTGCTCTTGAAGCACGACTCAAGTAGATCACTGTGTGGTTGTGAATGCCCCACTGCCTCCACATCGAGCTTGTTCCAACCCCTCATGGCAAAGGGTGGGAATGGTGCCCCCTGTTCCAGTCTTGTTTTGGCCTCTGGAGAGGAGCCTGGCTGCAGGCACAAGTTCAATACCTTTTCTCCACCAAATGACCAAACTTCAATTCCAAGTCCCTTTGCAAAGAGGAGCCTGTGCTTTTATTTAGAGTATAATGCTGGAAAACTCTCTGAAGCAAAGGACTTTGTGAGAAGCACATGGTCAGACCAGATCAGGAGCAAAAGCCAGATCCGCCGTGCAGTGGGGCCAAGGGTCAGGTTTGAAGCTGGGCTCTCATTGGCTCACACAGGGATAAGACACTCACGTATTTTTAAGGATTTTTCTTCAACTGCTTTGCCGGTACTTCTGAACCTTTTCCACACTCCAAGACATTTTACAATAAACAGGAATTTGTTTTCTTCCTTCCTACCAGCCTCAAGCAGAAGGGGACTTTGCCACAACCTGTTAGAGGCCTGATGGATGACTGCTGATTAATGCGAATTACAGCATCAGACACCTGCTTGCCAGGGAAACTGTGCAAGGAGAGGGCCTGTATCTACAGCCAGCTTGGAAATGTAAGGACTTTGAAATTTTTTGCTGCTTCTTTTGAACTTCTATTTGTTCCTCGGTGTTTTGCAGTCATGTTGTTTTAACTTCAGCAGGGAACTGACCCCCTTTCTAAAATCTTGGTGTCAGTATGAGATGGTAGATGATGAGATCACTAGGGGTATTGTTGCAGGATCAATAACCAAATTTAATCAAACATTAGAAAAACTTTAAGTCAAGGCTGAATATGCTGCCTCAGTTGTTTTGTCTTCTTAGCCTGTTTTCATTTTATTCACTTTTCACACTGAAGTTCTTTCCTGTGCAAATCCTTCCTTTGAATTGTTTAAAACATTTCACTTACTTGTTTTTCCCCCTGTACTTTAGTTCAGGAAACATTGCAGCTCTTGATAGACTGTTTTTTCTGTCTCCGTAGGCTTCTTTTGAAAATCAGGAGTAAAATAATATCTTGCTTTCCTGGTATATTCTGAAAGTACTGACTTTTCAGAGATTACGTAGGATATGTGTTTTAATAATAGGATCAGGAGAGGCAGCTGCCTAATGATTAGAATTTGTGGTTTTATCTGAAAGTATTGTTTCCACTAAAATCTCTTTAATAGCATGCTAAATTATAAAAACATTAATTAGATAGATGGACATTAATTCTCCAGCTATATGTAATGCACCCTTTGATGTAGCCTGCTTAGGAGCTTTAAATCTGTCCAGCATTTCCTTTTCCCAAAGTATATTATGTTTTTCAATAATTCAAGCAGGTATTTTACTGTGTTTCTTTGGTATTTCTGTGGAAGAATAAGGTTCTAGCTGAGTGGAAGTTGCTAAGAGAGCCAGTTTCCAGGGCATGAAACCCTTTCATTTAAAGGGGCAAAGGTCGACTCAACAAGAAGTTGAGTCATGCCAAAAGCAGGACAAGTGCGTCCCCCGGGAGGGAGCCAGTGAGAACATCACATAGAGGAATTCCCTGCCTGAGGAAGGTGTTTCAGTCTGGAGTGGGTTGTGGGTAGTACGGATCACCAGAGCCTACTGGATTTTCTTTATCAATGGCAAGTGTGGAAATAGTTATTAAGTCATCTTAGAATCACAAAGCAGTTCATATGCAGCTTCTGGATTTTCTAGTGCATGTTCTCTAATTTAAACCAGGGAAATTTGTAATGCTAGTTACAACAGCATGTCATTACTGTATTTTTTCAGATGTCTCCAATCAATAACAGTATTGGAGGTCACACAGATTCCAGGGTGTGTATTTTGCAGTCATTCATATTTTTTGTCGGTTGTAGCATTAAAGACAGCATGTGTTCAGTGCTTAGCACAGAGTTATTAGATAATCTGGAGAGAAAGAGGAAGAGTGAAATTCATGGGATTTGTTTTTCTAAAAAGTTTTGCAGGACTGTTTGCTCACCTGGTGCTGCTTTGCCTTCACCCTGGCAGCATCATCTGGAAGGAAATTTGTAAGCATGCATGCATGTTTGTGATTGCATGTGTATGTGTGATCAGGAGAAAGGGAACACAAAGGTGACAGTACTTCATCAGGCTGCATCTTCCAAAGCGCATGCGCTAAAAAAGAAAACCTGTTTCAGAGATTTCACCCACTTTTTTTCTACTGAGCAACATAAGTGTACTATGAAGAAGCAGAAAACTATGTCATGCTATGTATTACTTTTATGACCTTTGCACTGAATTTGTACTTGATTTACCTGATTATTCAAAGATTAACAAAAACCCCTTGGTGCAATGCAGGCTGTGGCAGTACGATTTTTACAAAGGTGCTACAAAGGTTTTTAAGAAGAGCTGACTGCAGGTTGCAGATGTGATTGATGGTTGTGGGTGTGAGACGTGTATTCATAGATGATCTGGGCAGCTGATTATATTTCTCATTTCCTACTGAGAGCAGTCTGCTTCTCTGGGATGTACTCCTCTTGGCTCCTTGAGAGGTGTCACTAGAGCAAAGACCTGTACAATATCCCAGAAGCCTGGACCAGAGCTTGGTGAGAGGAAAATGCTACTAGATAATCTTAGACCATGACCTTGAGGTTTTATAGTATCTTGAGATATTTCATACCCCAACCAAGTGTTTGCAGGTTTATTTCTCTTTTGCTAATCACCCAGAAGTGTGAATCCTCATCCTGCAGTTTATGTGGCAAGACCTATACTGCCTCACTCTGGATATTTTTCCTAAAATTCCATGGAAACAGACTTAATCATGGGACCTTTTTTGTCAAAACTCATTCTGTCTCAAGTTTTCTCATCTCCCCATCAGCCATTAACCAGCCAGTTGTTTTTAAAAACTCTCCTCTTTTAGTCCAAACACCAACAATATCACTCAGTAACATTCAGCAGACTTGTAGCTGTAACCTGCCAGTGCATTCCTGTTGTGTAATGCATTCAACACATTCCCAGCAGATTTTAATTTACTCTAGCAATGCCGAGATGAATTCACACACAGCACATTGTAATGCAAATGGAATGGTTAAAATAGATCACACATCTCTCTTCCATCTCAATTTCAGTCTAATGTATCATTGCAGCTTATTCTGTAAACTGTTGAAGCCATCTTCATTCAACTGTAAACTAAAGAGACTAGATGTCTATCAGACGAAACCAAAACACTTCTTGATTAATCACAACCTCTTGACCTAATGAGTGATAGCTGTGTTAAAAATGTTGTCATTATCTAAATGGAGTACCCGAATGTCCTGCAGATCCTAAGCAAATTGACTTTCTTCTATTTATAAACAACACTGGAAGATGAACTCCTGGGTTTATACTGGAAAAGGGACATCATTCATTTTTATCCAACATACCTGCTTTTAGTGATATTACCCACACATGCTGGTTTTAGAAAATCTTAACAACTGAAGTGGTTTATATGCTTTTAAGACTAATTTTGAAGTTTATGTGTACATTCATCACACCGGAGCTGGGTGCTCAATATCTACCTAAAATGCATACTATTAATAGTACAAGTTAAAGTTCCTTCTCAGGCTTTCTGTTAGATACTAAACATCATTAGCACAAGATATGGAATTCTGCCTTTTCAGTGTTTGTATAAATGTTATTTGCTGCACTGAGGGCATTTTTCCAACACGTAAAATGTGCATCTCTTTGTGTGCATGACAAAGTGATGAATCTTTGAAAGGCCAGTTTTATAGCTATGTATTGCCAGTTTTTTGATTAATAATATGGTCACATGCAAGTAAAGATGCTGTTATAGAAAAAAAATCAAATTATGTACAGATTTCTTTTCCTGTTGCTTCTAAAATATTGGCTGTTTCTTGCAACATGTTGTTCCAATGAAGCCTTGAGAGGAAAGAGGCCTGGATCACACATGTCCCTAATGATTTACAGTTCTTTTCTTCCAGCAGATGCCTATTTGTTATGATATTACTTTTAATTCCTAGCAGGTATAGTAGTTCTTATTCCTATTAAATTAAAAAAAATACTTCAAAAACCCCACAGGGAATTGGTGCACGAGTAGTTCTTGTGCTGAGAATAAATATGAGGTCAGCCACAAGTTCCTTTTTTGGAAAATAATTGAAATTTAATATAACTAAAAAATGCCTGTCAGCAAAATGAACACCAAAATCCATTCCACATTTGTAATTTATAGCTACTGTCCAGTGTAGGTTGAATGAAAATGATCAAATAGCAGAGGCATGGGTAGATCTGTTGGGTACACAGTGCTCCAGAGCAGCGCAGCTGGGTGTGTGATGCCCCACTTGTGGCTGCCATGCCCTCTTGTACCAGCCCCAGGGGCAATCCTGCTCTATAGCCCGGGCTTGGGATCCGCTATTTTTGGGAAGATGCTCTGAAGAGAGCTACAGCATCCTTCTTCTAGCCAACAGGAATGTGCAGCCCAGAGTCAGCAGGACCACTAGGATTTAAAGCCTCTCTCTCACCTGGCAGTGGATTTAGAGCTTAACACCTCACCAGGATCCTGCCCACAGGCTGCAGAAGGCTTTCTTATTTCTCCTAGATATTTTTCTTTATTATATGCCCAAGGTTTGCACTAGGATTTTTTGCCACAGCTTGCCCTGAGGCTGCCTGTTGAGGCAATTACACACAATGACAGAATCCTCCTTTGAATTGTTGTTTTGCAGGATCAAACCTGTCATCCTCTGAGACTCTATTCCTCAGTCTCCCATTTAATACCTGGCATTTAGATGTATGAAAATGCATCCTGTCAGATCATGACCATTTAGTCAAATTGTCCACATCACCATGCAACAGTAACTTCTCCTTTTCAGTATTTTTTGCCTCACAGATCTCTAAATCCTGACAGACTTTTTTCAGCAATGACTCTATGACACTATTCAGGCTTTTCATGTAAATACAAAATAATACTGTGCCAAGAGCTGGTCCTGCTGGAATCTCACTGGAACCTTGTCTGATATTTCCTTATTATCAGCTGCACTTCAGACATATTTGCAATCCTGTTTTAGCAAATGTAACCTGTGCCTTTCTGTTCTAATATCATGTGACTCTAAATCTAATATCTGGGAGAAGTCAAAGTAAAATTAAACAAAGCAGTTGTCTTTTGTAAGTAGAAGTAATTTTATGAAGAAAGGAAAAAGAAATAACTTCATCTGATCAGGCCAAATTTCCATGGGACTATAATACGTTATGGTAGTCTTATTTTTGTTCTTAATTCTTTATTGAACCACAATTCCACTGTTTCACTAATGATATTTCATCTAAAATTCCTCAGGCCTAAAACCATCTCTAGTATTTAAATTGTTCTAATATCGGATATTTCCAGTCTTCTGGACTTCTGAAATACTTGCTGCTTCCAAGTTCCTTAGGTGGTTACAAGGAATTTAGTTAGTGCTTCCTGACTAGTGGTGTACCAGGAAGTTTGACTGAATGATCTGAAAGTCGCTTCTGACCATAATTTCTATGAAATCTTTGAAGCTGACTTTGGCAATATTACAAAGGAAATCTGTGAGGAATGATGAACCATTCTTGACCAAGACTTTGCACTGTAGTTGTGCCTGCAGCATGAGGAAAAAACCCTTTGTTCCTTAGGATTTTTACCTTCACCATAGACACTGCTTGCAGCCAAATCTATTCTTTAAAACCTGACACAGCATCACTAGAATTTCAAGGCAAAAGCAGATTATATGTGATTTTTTATACTAGCCTTCATAGGAAAAAATGAGTTTCCTAGAAAATTAGTTTCCTGATGTATATTGGTTTATACTATCAACATAAAACACACTTTTCAAACTCCAACAGTGTTAATCTTGTATTAAAGTATTGTTCTCTTGTGTTTACCATTGCAACACATTTTTTACCAACAAAAAAAGAGAAAATTAAAGACAGAGAACTTTGTTCATAAATGAAATGCTCCTATATTTTTTATTCATGCCACAATATATAGACTATCAACATAATAATATATTTTATATATATAACATAGTGTATGCCTTATGATAATATGCATGCAAGTATATAGACTATATATATTATAGACATATAACATATAATATAATAGATTAGTTAGCTCCTCCAACATGAATATTGCTGTCCATAATATGTCTGAAGCATGAAGAAATTTTCCTGACCAAGTTTTGGCCAGGTGGGTCAGGCACGGACAGAAGCTTCTGCTGGCTCTCCACAGAACTGTTCAGCTGCTGGTATGTGGCTCGTACTGGCATGAGCTCAGCAGTGCCCAGTTGCAGTAGAGAAGTGTGGGATCGTTTTGCCAGAGTTCATTGTCAGGGACAAGCAGCTGCTTATCTGTGCTGTCTTAACCCTCTCTTAAGGCTGATGATTTTGTGAGCTGTACTGGCCCCCAGGAAAGGTCCTTCTGAAGCTCAGCTCAAGTTCTATCATTTCAGATTAATAAATGGGCTGACATCTGACCCCCGTTTTTATGTTCTGCTATTAACCAAGGAACAGATAGCTCCCTGGATCTATGAACTTCATGCAGAATCAGTAGGAGGTAATTTTTATAGGTACCATGAGAGAGTTTCGATGATCACACCTCATGTGGCATAACTTGTCTAGTATTGATTTTACTTATCACAGTGCACTGAAAAATACATTGCTTTTGTTTTGCTGACGCCACAGATAGACGAACTGGTCCAAGATGAAGTAGCTAAATTACCAGCCTCTTAGACTGCTTGCTTGCAGTCCTTGGAAGAGGCCTGAACTGGCTGTAACTCGCACCAGTGAACTCCCCTCTTCTGCCCTGTAAGCCATATATTCCCAGAGGGACTTTGGCTCCAAAAAATGCTTCTAAGCAAAGCATTCCCCTGTGACAAAGCTGGGCACTGACTGGGCACTGGCCCAAAAGCCTGGACCACTCTAAGAGATGACCTGAAAGATCTAACAAGGCTAGTTAGCCCTGTCTCACTGTTGATCATATTTGGCTTGTGTTGATGCTAAAGATAATCTGGTTTCTGCAGTGTACTCCTTGGGTCTTCAGGTTCAAGGAGCCTTGGTTCTCTCAGGTGCTACATCAACCCATGTTTGCTCTTCAAGAAGTCCATTAAGTGGTTGGAAATGTCTGATCTAATGAATTTTTAAGACCTTGCTTTGATCCAGCAGGGCCAGTGATGGGTTAAAATAACACAGGCACATATTGAATACATTTGGAAATGTAGAAAGCACAGTGTTCTCCAGAACTCTGAGATCCAGGAGTGTTGTGTGGAAGACTTTATTGTTCCTATAGAAAGCTCTCTTGAGACTCCAGACATGTTGGGCTGTGCCCCAGTGGATGGCTTTCCCTCAGAGGAGTTAGATCTACACCAAACTATCTTTGGAGCCTCTCCACTCATGATGCAGATAATCTGCAGCCATGACAAAACTCTGAAAAATAATCAAGAGTTGACAATACTTCGATTCCTTGTGGCTGTTTAATTTGTGCAAGAATGTAAGATAGGATCACTCCCACTTATCCACATGCGAATTTGCAGGAAACCCACTTTTAAAAGTGAAGTTAGAAGGCAGTCTACAATCTCTTCATAGTTGCAGAGTTGTGAGAGTAGCTCCACTTCAGCTCCGTGATTTGTCTGTTGGAAATACCAGTTCAGGTGCAGACAGTGGGGGTGGAGGGAAATCATGTTCTCTATTACTTACACATCTCTAATTTCAAGCTCCAGGTTTTGGAAGTAAAATACTTTGCCCCCCACATGGTATCTGTTTCTGGAACTTATTATCTGCTTTGTTAAGTTCAGCTGGCATTCAGATAAGGGTAATTTAATTAGACATCCTAGTAATCATACATGCATACTTACTGCCACAGCAGGGGGTGGCTTCTTCAAAACAAACCCTTCACATATTACTTTGGACAGTGAGTTTCCACTGAAAGGTTTCACATTGTATGCACGTATGTGTATGTTACCTTCTTTTTCTCCAGAGTTCACATCCCATGGTGTTTTCCCTTTGAGGCTTCTCGTGTTGTTTGGGAATATCCCTACCCAGAAAAACTTCCTGTGCTTAGGAGGTGTTCTTTTGAGAAAATGCTCATTGCACACTGATGGTCCACTTTGAAGACAGTGATAACATCAGGGGGTTGCTCCGAACTGGAAATTTTCTCAAGCCTGGGAGGACATTTCCCTGAGATTGAGGGACACACGTGCAGACGATGTTTCTATGGGAATCTGTTGCAGAGATGCCCTCACTTACTCCATGCTGCTTTGCAGTTTACAGTGTCATCATATTTTCCATCTGAAAATCCAGGGAGAAGAGCATGTTTACAATAGTTCCATTAGGAATAGCTTGAGAAACTGTTTAGTGGGAGAGGTCCAAAAGTGAGTGGGAAATGGGTTTATGGCTTGTGCGGCTGCTTAGCGTTTTGCCTGTTCTCATATTTGCAGAACTGCTTCAAAATGTCTGGCAGTTAGAACCAAGTTGATGTCCAATAGATGAGCAAAATAAAATAAATGAAAATTTGTATGACAGTCCTGCTGAACATTTGGTAGATTAAAAAAATTGAATTTCAAGTGAAATCCAGCTTCTGCAAATAGCCTATACATTGGAAAACAGCTAAAATTAAATTTTTTCCAAAAACTTTCATAACATTTTGAGTGCTCAAAATCTGTGTTGGAATTTGAGACTGCAGTCAATATCCATGTGAAAGAGCAAACACATTGCACCGGAAACTTCATAAAAGCAATTGTATAAATTGGAAGCAACTTGTTCAGGAGCAAATGGCTGGCAAAAGAAGCACAAGTTAAAATATTTAGGTTTGGCCAAAGTAGCTATGAGCTTGATCATTATATGTATACATGCAAGTAAATAGTTTGTGGGTGGGTCTAGAGCCAACGCGAACCTTTATGTGGAAAATACTGCCTATGTGGGTATGGAAAATAGCCCATTTAAGCTATAATTATACCGAATATGTGTAAATAAAACCTGAATATAACACCCATGTAGAAAGGGTATTTATTTTATACTTCTCTGAGTATGTCCCATTTTATTCTCAGTCCTAAGACAGACAATATTGTACTGTACTCATATTGTTACTCTGAAGTAAACACATGAAGAATTGAAATATTTTCTTCAATTACATAGAATAACAGTGGAAGAAACAAAAAGATGTTCAACTGAAGTTAGATCAGATCTCACAGACTGTTACAACTCAATTGCTGAGTAGGAGGCTTGGCTGGAATTACTAACTCCTTTTTTAAACAAGTAATCAAGATATATTATTTGAAAGAAAAATAACAGTGCACTGAAAAATCCATTAATTTCACTTACAATTTTGGGGGGTGTGACATTAAACCTGGTGATTAAATTTCTCTGCAATAAACAGTTGGGGTAATGGGACTGCACTCAAGAAATACTGAGACTGAGAAGGTTTCGGTTTTGATTCTCCTTTTTCACATCCTTCCTGCTCCCAGCACTCTCACAGCTGGGTGAGAAGAGATCTGGGAACATTTTCTGTGCGCTGGCTATGCTTTGGTTTCAACATCTCTGGTGCTGTGGAAGCCCACATCTGTGATCTTACAGCAATTTTTATCTGTGACACACAGCGGCTCGAGGGATGCCCAAGTGATGCAAGACTTGAGAGCAGCATGAACATATATCAAACATTATAAAGCTCTTAAAGAGAATCCAAAGGAGGGTGAGGAAGATGGTGAAGAGCCTTGAGGGGAAGCCATATGAGGAGCAACTGGTGTCACCTGTTCTGTTCAGTCTGGAGGAGACTGAGGGGGAACCTCACTGCAGCCTGCAACTTCCTTGTGAGGGGAAGAGGAGGGGCAGGCACTGATCCCTTCCCTGTGGTGATCAGTGACAGGAGCTGAGGAAACAGAAAAAAGCTGAGTCAGGGCAGGTTTAGGTAGAACATAAGGAAAAGGTCCTCCACGCAGAGGATGGTTGGACACAGGTTCCTCAGGGAAGCGGTCATGGTGCCAAACCTGACAGAGTTCAAGAAATTTTTGAACACTCTCAGGCACATGATGTGATTCTTGGGGATATTCTGCACAGGGCCAAAAGCTGGACTTCAATGATCCTTGTGGGTCCTTTCCAATTCAGGATATTCTATGATTAGCAGTAACTAGCTGCCACTGTACAGCAAGCATGGAAACCAAGGATAGGAATCCTCCCTAATACTGGTTCCATTTTACTGTTACCTCTTGGTGTCACACTAACTTCTGAAAGTAAATCTATTTTGCATGCAGAAGCAGCAGTTAGTTGTGGGATGCAGCCAATTTTAAATAAAAAATAATCTCATGTCCACTGAAGCTCAATGCTGTCAGTCTCCAGTTTCATCCTCATTCTGCAACACAGCAAAGGTGTTATCCTCCATGTGAATGATAAAAAAGGATACAGAACATATCTGAGCATACCTAAGTGACAAATACTGACACGACCAAGCAAGAAGCAAGTTGTGGATGAATAATACCTTACAAAATGTACTACTTGGTTGATTAATAAGAAGAACTTAGAGCTAACATCCATAATTGCATTGGTTTATGGTACTCTAGATATTGCAGAAATAGCCCTGAACATAGGCTATTTCTTTCTTAGAAAACTACTGTAGTTCATTCAAAGAGTAGTTCGCCTTTTCAGTGAGGGAAACATTTCTTCTCACCTTTCCCAGATTTTTTGGAGGGTGCTGAAATCTCATGCATAAAGTCCTTAAATCATTGCCTGTTCTCTGCTGTCTTGGCAGACATCTTTAGTGGAACCGTGCTTTGCTTTGATTGGTTCCAGAGTCTTTCTTTCCTATCTTCATCTGCAGCATTTAAAAACACTCAGCACCACATGGTACCTGGAAGTCTGATAGTACAGATATTTCACACTAATATCCATTTGTTGAATTTACTTTTATGCACCAGTCCTGAGAAGCTCTGTCTTCCAGATTCAAGAGGATTTAGGATCTTGTCTAGTGCCAGGGGCAATAACCACACTTGCTTATGGGACATGCCGAGCTTTTGTGCAGACCTTGCAGAGACTGTGGCTCCCACGTGTTTGGGAGATGCACACTCCATGCTACAGAAGCAGTAGTTCGTGGGGTAAGCACCGGTGGCCAGATTCAGAGAAGGTGTTTACATCAGGACCCGTGTCACTCTCACTGTGTGACTGGAAAAAGTTAAACATCTTCCTTTCTGAAGAAGATATCATGTGTCTTATTTTTAATAAAGAAAAAAAAAAAATCACATAAAAAAAACAACACCAAAAACCAAAACCAACCCAAACTCAAATTGTTTACTTTGAGTGAATTCCACATTTGAAACCCTTAAAGTGTAGATACCTTCCCCACATATGCATACGGATAATAACTTTTGATTGAGCTGACAAAATAATCACTGGGGCAAATAATATGACCTGCCCTATTCCATATGCAAAGCTTAGTCATCCTAATGCTCCTTTCTGCTTGAAAGTTTCCTAATGTACTTGTATTTATCACAAAACAATATCTGGGAACAGTTAGAAGTTAAAGGGGAAGAATTTAAAGGTGAATTCGTAACAGTGGTAGCCCATAGGAAGAATGAAAAAATTCTGGAGTGAGGATGACTACTGCAAAAAAGAAACCAGCAAGATATGTGGAGGAAATACGATGCAGCTTTTATACTGGGTTTGTAAATAGACGCTGGAAATGTTAATCTCACAGAAGAGACAATGTTCAGTTTTCCTTTCAGTGCCCATTCTTCCCTCAAAACATGGGAAATAAGTGCTTAGGAAAAGAAGAAAAAAAAATATAGATGTAAAGAAAGTGATTAGGCAAGTACAGGGCACTAAATTCAGCATGGAGGACTCCACACAACTCTTTGAAGTTACACAGGCATAATGTTGCAGCAGTGAATCAAGCCCAAACAGAGGCAGGCTTCTCGATGTTGCAGTTTAACATTCTCGTGTGGTTGCTACTGGTTCCAGATGGCAATTAGATATTGGAACAGAGTACCAGGGCTTCTGCTTGTCCAGCAGAAACCAACTGAAGGATTTTAATGGGACCTGGGATTTCTACTGAAGTATGAATTCTGGCAGTTAGAGCAACAGACCCACATTATTTACTAGTGAAAATCAGCAACACTCTGGTGGAGCTACAGCAATTCACACCAGCTGAGATTCTGACTTATTATTGTAGGTTTATACTCTAACTTCCCACTTGTGCCAAAAATTTCAGAATTCCAGAGGCGGTAATATCATTGGCCTATTTATGGACAAGAAAAATGAGGAAGAGAAAATACAACATGCAACAAAAAATTGTCCTGAAGGTCAGTTCTTGGAAAAGAGGTAAACTTGCTTTCAAAAGGAAATCAAAGGCATGGACCATAAAAAGGATCTCTTCATCTGAATTTTCTGGTTTGCTTTTGGTTTTTCTTCAAAGGCAAAAAAATGTTAATGTAAAAGCCAATGTCTCCTCTGGTTTGCTCTGGCTCTTGTGCCACACCCTTCATTAGCAGGATCAGATGGCTATCCAGTAGCACTTTAAAGAAATGCAACACGTGTGGTTCTCGCTCTCTTTCTCTGCCTAAGAAGAAGTTGAGCACAGATTTGTGTAAAAACCCCTTTTTTGATGTTTTATTATGTGTTTAGTAGAGAAGTGAGGTTGGGGGAGTTTCTTTTGCACTTGGAAGAGAAGTTAAAGAGGTATGTGGGATTTTCTGGTGTAACAAGCATTCCTTCCAGTCTTAAACTGGCTTCCAAAAGATCAGTCCCCCACCAATAGGTTAATTCTTCCGTAGCTTCCTTTCAATACTGTCAAAAACCTAACAAAAAGATGAAGATTCAAACAAGGACTAAGCTATTCAAGATGCATGAACTCAGATGAAAGTCATCAGAAAAATGATCAGCTTTACAATGGGTGAACTAAAAGCTGGATCTGCAAAAAGGTGATAGTCCCATAGGGATCATCTTCACTGAAACTGGTGACAGCAGTTAGGTAGGCAATAAATCCACACAACAACTTGTGGACCTTGCCACTGTTGGTATGACAGTCCTCAATACCCATGGATCTGCAGATGACTGTATTTCTGAAATGAAATTTCCCTTGACACAGAAAGGCCAACACAGAAGGATCCAGATCACGCTGGCACTACGCAGGCCGTCCCTTAAGACTAATCTGTAATTGCAATAGGTTGCTGTTATCACAACTATGAGACTGAGAACTCAAATCCGTTCTCAAGTGCGTTGAACAAGAGAGGTTCTCAAATACCAGGCAAGAAGACATTTTCAGATTCAAGGTCTTGGATACATGGAGACAGTGAAAAAGTACCTGTCACTTATTGGATAGGATACTTTTCAATTTGGTAAGAGTATAAACTAGAGCAGCAGCTCTAATCCAGACCTCCTCACCTCCCCCAACAAGTGACTCAGACACCAGACTATAGAATCAGTCCTCTCTTTCTCTCTCTCTCTTTCTCTCTCTCTCTTTCTCTCTCTTTCTCTCCCTCTTTCTCTCTCTCTCTTTCTCTCTCTCTCTTTCTCTCTCTTTCTCTCCCTCTTTCTCTCTCTCTCTCTTTCTCTCCCTCTTTCTCTCTCTCTCTCTGTTTCTCCCTCTTTCTCTCTCTCTCTCTCTTTCTCTCCCTCTTTCTCTCCCTCTTTCTCTCTCTCTGTTTCTCTCTCTCTCTCTCTCTCTCTTTCTCTTTCCCATTCATTGATATTTAATATTTTAGACAGATTGGAGCAGCCTTCTCCAGAAGAAATTGGAGTATCCCACCTATGAATACCTTACAGATCACACCAAGGACAGGCTACTAGGAGTGAATATTGTTTTAGGCAGAGAGGTAGTGATCTAGATCTCATGTGCTTCAAGGAAATGCTTTAATTTCCTTTCAGGAAGGAAATGGGGGCTTGTTGCTATCCCTTCACCCAACCACATTCAGGAAGTGAGGGTCATTATGGACACTCCCCACCAGGGGAGGTTTGGGGTTCAGCATCCTCACCTGACCTGGGAGTCTTCTTCCCCCACCTGTTCTCGGCAGGAGTTTCAGCTCTCCACCAGGCTGTTCCCAACTCAAGAGGGGAGATTTTGGGAAACCTGGTGTAAATACCTGATTCCACCCAGCAATTCACGAGTAAGTTTGGCTCTTAATAACAGAAAATACTTTTTCCTAAGTAGAAAGATGCCTAAATATATGGTCATATCAAGCTGAGAGAATTGTTGTAAGTGATTGTCTCTTTCCAGTGAGAGCATTATATCACACACTTCATTGCACAAACTATAAAAACTATTTTTAAAGAAGCAAAAACAAGCTTATATCACTGAGATCACCCCCGACTTACTGTTTTTCAGGGACGGAAAGAAGAACCTTGAATGAAATGCTCACACACCATTCACCAGCAACCCATAATATCTAGAACCCAAGGTTTAAGCTATTTTTTCACAAATTTTATACAGCATTTTCTACATTTTTTTTTCTGTTTCTTTCTCATTTATTTCTAACATTCTACTTGGTACTTTGTAGCTGCTAAGCACTGATCTGACATTTGCACTGAACTACCCACAAGAACAAAAATGACCAGGTCTCTTTTTCAGTGGTAATAAGTTATCTAGAGCTCAGAAAAGAGTGTGTGCAATTATGGTTCCTCACCCCATGCATATTACTTTGTCTTTCATAAGCACTGCTATTACAGCACAATCATCTATCAACCCCAATGTCTCTGACAGAATTTCTGCTAACATGTTGGAAAAAAAATTTATTACTATTTTTTTATTCCTTTAGTGTGCTGTTCCGTCCAATCTTTTTGGCCGGCTTTATTACAAGTTAACATTTAACTTATTATGGTTTATATTCTTTGCTATTTTCTTCATTGCTCCCCATGAGCTCCACAGTTTGAAGGATTTCTTTTTACCCCAATTAGCTGCCCTTACTATATTATACACTCATGCTGCCTTTTTTGTGTGGTCCTTTCAGGTTTGGTTTCTGAGGGTTTTTTTAAATATGTAATATACAATTACTCTGAAACTTTAATAGTGTGTTTAAATGCAGGATCTGCAAATTTTTTCTTTTGGTTTCTCCTTTTAAATTCCATTTTAACAGGATTTCTCACTTTCATGTACTTCCCCCTTCTGAAAATACAATTTTGGCTGTTCACTGCTGTAGGAATGTTGATTTCAAGTTCTTCATGATCAGAAAGAGTGATCCTTCATTTTGAAGGAGGCCCCAGGTATTGTTTAGGACTATTTTAAAAATTGCTTCTCCCTCCATGGGCTAGCCTGCTAGTTACTGCAGACAGGAGTCATTTATGGTAACTAAAACTTAGGTCTTCTGCCAAGGACCTTGCTTAATATTTATCATATAAGGGTGCCTGAAGTGTTTCCGAAGAGCTTTCTGAGGAAGTGGCGCACAGTAAGGCTCTGTGAAGCCACAGGGAGAGAGCTCCACAACATACAGGGCTTTCCCTTGTGCATTTCCCACTTGTTCACAAGACTGCTGCAGTGGCAAATATCCTTTCCCTCAGGTATGGGTTGCTACCTCCCCTCTCACTGGATTTCACTAAAATCAGCAATGGTTTAATTAACAACACTTTATTTTATGAGTCTCTGAAAGCAGAGGAAAGCCTCAGTACTTTGGTATCAGGTTGTCTGGTCAGTGTTGACCAACTCTCTAGTCCTGAATTGTGACTTTCAGCATGGATGGATGGATGGGTGGGTGGGTGGATGGATGGATGGATGGACGGACGGACGGACAGACAGACGGACGGACGGATGGATGGATGGACGGACAAATAACATGTGATATATTTCACTGTGAGTAGTTACTGCACCCCACTAAATGCTACCTATGGATTAACCCAGACTGTTTTCAAATCTCCATGGCTTCAGAGGAGAGTCTGGGAAGTTCTTAAGGTAAAGAACAGTGTTTCTCTACTACCTTAAATAAATTTATTTCCTGCAAAATGTATTTTAGTCAAAATCAAAAGGATAGCAGGTTGCTTTTCTTCATATTCTATTCTCATCCCAAATGTATGTACTAATATTGGGGCCGGAGAGAAGAATGTTTGTATTGCATGATGTAGAACAGACATCACACAAATTAGTCTAAACAAAAGTCCAGTGATGATATATTACTTCTTTTACTTATTTGTGCTAACAGCAGTTATTAATTTTAGATCTAAGCATACAATATGCATATCCTTGGAGTCTGCTTTACTGGAGGCATTTTATTTGATACACACAACTATTAAATTTGAAATTGCTCAGAAACTACTGCCAAATAGCAATCAAGCAGTTGAAAGAACATGGCATGTCCAATTGAGAGTCTGCAAGAAAAAGGACGAATGTTTTCTCTGTTCAGATATGTGCTTGAACTGTGAGGATACCAGCACTGTAGAAACTCTCCTGTGCCCCATTTGAAAAAGGGCTCGGAAAATGAGTCTTGAAATTTGGTGCCCTGGGACTGTAAAAAGCCTGATTGATCCAATAGCTCTCCATGCTAGGCTTTGATCTTTCAATATATAAAACCCACAGAGTCCTGTGGAAATGTTCCTTACAGCATAAGAATTATTGAGGGAAAAGTATGAGAAAGAAAGGAAGGGAAGGAAGGGAGGAAGGAAGGAAGGGAAGGAAGGGAGGAAGGAAGGAAGGGAAGGAAGG
>VZRN01011462.1:856427-910395 GCA_013397935.1 Dasyornis broadbenti
GAAAGAAAGAAAGAAAGGAAGAAAGAAAGAAAGAAAGAAAGAAAGAAAGAAAGAAAGAAAGAAAGAAAGAAAGAAAGAAAGAAAGAAAGAAAGAGCAGTTCCTCTGAAGGGGTGATGTTACCATCTGTGGTTACATGCTGTGATTACAGTAGCAAAAAATGCCATTTACCTTCACTCAGCCAGAAGAGCAAGGAGTCACAGATGAAACTCCAAGTGTGTGACGATTTGTCTCAAAAATCTCAGGGATTTTTGAAAAGCAAGCTCATACTTAACTTCCTTGGTAGGTCTGTAGCCGACGTGCACTTCCTTCACTAGTTGTCAGTGACTCCTTTCAAGTGCTGGCTGAAGCCTGGAAAATTAGCTGGACACAAGCTAGGGTAATGAAATATTGAAGCTGATGTATGCATCTTGATGACTTGTATTTTGCACAGTTCTTTCTCTGCTACTGTCCTCTAGATGTAAAGATAGTCACAGGACTATTAGTTTTCACTTTGTTAACGATAATTTCAAAGCTCTGACAACCTTCAGAGATCAAACAGGTCAGCATGATACAACAGAACACAGGCCTGGTTCTGGCTTGATGTAGCAGACTCTTCCAGGCTGGTCATGTAGCTTCTTGACTTCCTGTCTAAAATAACACGAAGTATCTGTTCTCCTCAGTTGACTCTGCTTATGCAATCTCAGAGGCAGAAATGACTGTAAGGAGTGACTGCCCAGACAGTCTTTTACTTCAACATCAATTGCTGGACTGGAAGGGGAAAGGGAGAGGTGCTGATGAAGACCAGGAGTCTGACATGCTTTACTGCTCCCCTGTATAACCAGTAGTTTAGAACTGTGAGATCATGGTTGGAGGCTGGATTTTTAGCAGCAGCTTCTGGCTCTTCAGCTGAAATGGTTGTCCTGCCTTGAAGCAGGATTTGCAGACATTTCTTTCAAAAACTGGGGCTTATCCATAGTACTGTACATACCAAGACGCCCTAAAGGACTGTGTCTTCCATCATAGGCATCATTTGGAAACTGCTAGATGGGCTCATTTTGGATTTATGGACTCATTTCTCTTGATCAGTCTATACTTGTGCACCACAAGGTCATGGGGACTTTAGAGACTTAAATTGTGTCAAACGTATAGAGAACTATCTGAAAACTATTGAAACTTTGCATATAGTAAGTGGGTTTTTTCTACAACACCATGGGTTTTGGAACTGGATGTGATGATAAAACAAAACAAATTCTGTAACTTGCAGTTTTAAATATACCTAGGATTTAACCTGCCCTATTAAATGGCTGTACCAAGACCCATTGTTTAAATTAATTACAACTGGATTGTGATTTAAAACAGAATGAATCATAACAAATTTTATTATTTTGACATTTTAAAACACAGAGTAGGTAATAATAAAAACACTAATAATTTTCCATAGGTATGCGTCAAATTATGGATATTAGTTAAGTTTTAATAGTTTTCCTCTCAGTTAGGATTTTATTAAGGCTGGTACTTAGGTTTGATGCCTGCATTCATTTCTCAGTCACAGTCTTCAGAGTTCAGAAAGAAGTCAGTACAGATAGAACAACTGAATGTGAAGTGACTTGCCTGTGATTTTACTGCAGGTCGATGCTGAGTCTCAGGTCAGCATCCAGCTCCCAGCTTCACCTTGCTGCTTCTGTGCCTGGTTTAAGAGGACACAAACTAAGGACTGAACTCAGAGAATCAGTTTTGCGCATCTCAGTGGGGAGGTCTGAACAATGAAGAGGGTTTTGCTGCTCAGCAAGCCAGTGGCAGTCGTCAGAAGACATTCTGAGCACCCTGAACTGCTGAGTTCACACTGGGTGAGGTACACATGAGCAGGGCACCAACACAGACCTATGACTGAAGCTTTCTGATTTTATTTATAAAAATAGAGCATATTTTCCAGCAACTTTTACACTTCCCTCAGTGAGACATCGAGGGACTCTGAAGGCTGGATTAGCTCAGCAGCTGCAGTGAAGACACCCACTGATGTGGGCAGAAGAACAGACCTGAGACCGTATGATTGCCACCTTCTGCATCAGCTTCAGGTCTGCAGCACCTTGAACCCAGTGCAGGGGTGCAGCAATTAAAGCTTTTCTTGAGCCCAGAGTTGTGTGGGTTGTACCAGAAGACCAAATTGTGCTCTGCCAGTGGCACAGCATCTCAGACACACTCAGTTCCAAAAATTAGCAACATTAAAGCTATTTTACATTGGAATGTTATAAATGAAGGAAGATTTACTAGTAACGGTCCACAGCTGTAGAGAAGAGGTGGGAGAACCAAGATTTAGGTCAGTAAAATAAATACTGTTACCATGACAGATTAATCACATCCAAGTAACTCTGCTCTTTTTTTCCTGTCTTTCTGTAACCATGAGGAAAAATGCTGACAGGTCTGTCTCACAGAGTTTGCAAATCACCTCCCTTCTGAGCTACTTCAACAATGGAAAAAGAGGACATTCCTCACCTAATTTTGAGCAGCAGTTTTTTTTCTGACAATAATCATAGTTTCTTCAGTGGAAAAGAATACGTATTCAGGCACCTCCCTGAAGGCAGGGTATTGATCTCTGTGAAGCTCACAGTGAGCCAGGAACAAGGAACAGTCACAAGATGGAGAACATGAGCATCAGAAGAGCATAGCTGAGTCATTAGAGATCTGTCTAGAAATCTGTAGTCCCTAAGGAGGCCTGAGCATCCTCAGCTTCTGATTCACCCTTTGCAGGATTAGTCTTATAATATTTTTAATGGGTATCCATTCTATTGCAATGTATAGGAGTGCAGTGACCCTTAAATGTCAGCATCTAACATTACATTAATTCACTCTTAATGAAACTAAAGAGGACTCAGAGAGTTTTGTGACCAAAGACTGCTCACTAGAATTGCACCTTTCATTACCTGACTTTGGAAGGATGAAATGAAATTAACTTTTTGAAATATTTTGATATTGGATACACTGGTTTTCTGAGCAGCAAATCCCTCTGGTTCAGACCTCAAATAAGGGCTTCTGATGATGAGGATATAAAATGAACTGTGAAATTTTATACACATAATATCCCTTTCCTAATGCAAATCAAATTTGCTGTCCTGCCAAGTAGTTTGATCCTACACAGCACAGAAGCATGGTAGTCTCCAGCAAAAGCTCACATTTAAAAGATGAAACATTAGTGGTTGTAGAGGATGGCCTTTCAATGCTGGACACCCACGTATAAAAATAAAGAGATAAAAGATTCAAACTTGTAGTTGTCTTATTGTTTTCAAAAGGCAAAAGAAAAATTCAACGGTGACTAGGACGTGCTAGAAAACAAGGCTGACACACACCTTTTCTTCCTGGACTGACTTTTAGATACAAGTCCTGGCTAAACTGGGTTTGAAGGTCTAAATCTTGGGACCCATCATGAAAATCTACCAGTACAGTGTGTCAGGTCATCTGTAACCTAAATGGGTCTCCGGGGTTTAAAGCACCTCTTTGTTTCTAGAGATATTCAAGTGCCGAACATTTAAAGTCTCCGGGCACTTGAACATTTGAGGTCTCCAGGGCAATAACTCACACAAGAATGTTTAGGAAGGGTATCCACTCTCTTGAAGTTCTGCTTTACTCTTTAGTTACCTGCAGGGGTAAAAAACCCACAGTATGATATGAAACCTCCATTGACTGTGTTTGTTGCTAATTAAAATAAAAACCTCTTGACCACTTTCTAGGACATGGCCACGAACTGTTACAAAGCACACAATATGTTAAATTCATCACCATGAAAATCAGATAGAATCAGAGAGGACTTTTGTGTCTAACACTAAAGAAGAGATTGTTCATATTAATGGACAAAGTTAATGGAGAAAGTGTACAAGAACCATTTATTCACATGAAAATATAGCCCACAGATCTCTTCCAAGGACTGCAAGACCTATTTTGATCTGGTGTGTTAAGTCCTGGTAACATATGCAAAAATATCCCGGGGAAGCTCTAAGACACATATCTAATTTTTCATAATTAAAAACTGCCTAATTAAAATTAAAAAATTGATGTTAAGAGCAGCATAATTTAGACATAAAAGCATTGTTTTAGTGACAGGGACTCTTAAGGAAATGGCCAAAGAAAAGAACAAACACTAGCAAGAAATATAATTTTAAAATTTCTAGAAAATCAAATTTACATTAATAGGAATTAATTATTGTAAAATTATTTAAAGTGTGTGGGGGAAAATTGTTATGTGGCACTCGTTTTCATCAATGACCCACTTGCTTGATACATTACAGACAGGGCTTCAGCAGGGCACAGGCATTTCCATTTCCACTGTACTCCTTCACGAGCACGTTTCTTCTTCAGATTTCAGTCAAACACCCCTGGGAAAAGCGTTTGCCATCAGTAAGAAGCTGCCTCTTGTCCTTGTTTCCCAAATGTTCAATTGTATTAACAGGAGCGAAAAAAAATGTACTAAATGCCCTCTTGCCGTTGGTATTTCTGTGTAAGCATTCGAGGTAGATGGCGTGAATGCCTCCTGAGTGGGCATTTGGTTGCTGCTTTACAAGCAGAAAGGAAGTTTTTGGAGTGAGTCCTTGCTCCATCTCTCTGATTAACTGCAAATTGGATTTGCTTGTGTTGATCTTCATTTTCTTTGTTGGTTTAGTTGGGGATATTTCTTGTGAAGGGAAGTATGGGAGAAAATGTACACATGGACTGCACATCTCAATGGACATAAGTCTCCATAGCCCCATCACTGTGAGCTGTGCTGACACTGTGACTCAAAGGGCATCATCTCATGGACTCAAAAAAACCAAGCCAGAGGTGTAGGACATGGCAAGGGATTCCACATATCTTCACCAAGCTAACGTCTCCCTCACGCATTGGGACAAATAGCTGTGCGATGTGTTCACTGAACATACTGAAAATGGGTTGGTTGTATTTTGGTGAGCAAGTTATTGTCTTTTTCCTAAGTCAGTGACGTAGAACAAAGAGCCATGGATCTGAGGCTATAATATCTACCCCACTCTACTTTTGCTGAGCAGAAGAAAAAAGAGAATAGTTGTCTGTAAATACAGCTCTTCTCCTTTTTGTTCTGTGTTTTATTGATAAACCTGATATATTTACTTAAGTGAAATTATCAGGCAAGCAAATAGTCTATATGTTGTCAGTAAGCACTAAGCAAAACTCGGAATTGTCTGGATAAAAAGTATCAGAATCATCTTTCCAGTCAAAATGATAAAAATTAAGAATTCAGGAATTGATCTCTGGTAATATCTTTTAAAATTGCCTAACATAAGTAGTGTCTGTAAGCCTTCTTTTCTGACAACAAATAGTTTGAAGAGAATCATAGCAGATGTGTTTTAAAATGTGAACAAATATTTATCGATTTTTTTTTTTCCCTGGAGCTATTGCCCTGTCCTGCTTTCTTAGATGGTGGTTACTTCTTCCTCACAGAGAAAGAGCACCAGGAACCTGCTGATTCTCTTTTCACAGTTCTTGGATATGTAATTTCACACATAGAGAAGAAAAATTGTGTGAAATGTTGTAACTGACATTGTCAGTCAGCAGGAAACCTGAAAAGAGATATTGAGATGGAGCTGTGAAAAGTGACAGTAGAGGAGCTGAACATTTTTATGTGATAGATGGAGCTGTGGGGCGCAGGTCATTGCAGCTTGCAAGGGGCAATCTTTGTGTTACTGATATCCCCAGGGCTGCAAAGGCCGAGTGCCACGCTTGGAGAACTGACGGGCAATTTGCTAATGTAGCAACCTGAAAGCAAGAAGGGGCAGCATAACCCAAAAAGCAGCACCCAGTATTTGTATTATACAGCTATATTGTCCCTCTCATTGTTTGTTCTAGTGGCCTAGAGTGTACGTTTCTAAAAATCAGCTTTTTCTTGCACAAATGGAAAAAGCCATTATGAGATTTTAAATTGGGCAGTTTTACTGCTGAAAATGAACACTGTGTATGTTAAATTGCTCGTTTGATCAATAGCACTGCATGAATTTTAAATCTGTGTCCTTTCTCAGATATTTTACATGTACGAGAAATAAATTGTTAAAAACTGAAAGAAATAAAGAGTACCATCTCTGAAAGCACCATCTAATTTCAAGAGCAACCCTCAGAGACCTTCCTTTGTTTCCCTTGCTATACCATAACTTTACAAGTCTCAAAACAGGAGATATATTTCCTAAATCTTCTCTGATGAGCATGTGACTCACAAAGTTGACTTAAAAAATAAATAAAATAAAATAAGGTACAATAAAATAAGGTACAATAAAATAAATCATATACTTAATTTAAAAATAACGTTCTACTGAAAGTTGAAATTATTTCATGGTGTCATGTTTTTGAATAATTTTTATATCTCCTTTCCATGTTTGAGGATATTGTGGATATATTCCATTTTGTCTCCTTTAGGATAACTCCTTCGATTTTTTCCTTTACACATCGCTTTTCATTACAGCATGAAATAGAAAATAATTTCATTTTAAATACATTTTATCATACAGAAAACTTCTAGTTAATGTGTCATTTTCATAGCATTTTCCTTTACAGAGAATGTAGACATTTTCTGATTTGACATTAAGCTAAATTTGGAAACCTCAGAAATATCTGGGGAATGAAACCAATTGTCTTCCAGCCAGTTCTACTGTCCAGGCTAGTCTGAACTGTTTCCACAGATAGTGATGCCAAGAGGTTCTTCAGTCTCTTGCTCTGAAAGTATTGTTTCTATATTGCATTTCAGCCTGTAACCCTGGCATTGCCTATTGCAATTTCTTCTGTGCCTAATGACAGTATTAGTATAGAATTAAGATAATAAAAATAATTGCTCCTTTTTTAATGGCACTTCATGTGTTTATGAACAATCATACACATAAGGGTTATTTTCCAAATCATTTCTCATTTTTGTCGTTCTCTTCTGAGTTCTCCAATTAGTATGTATTTCTTTCTTAATGTGGTGTTCACAACAGCATGCAGCGTTCCAACGGAGGCTTATCAAGTGAAGTAGAGCAGAATAATTACCTCATTTCTTTTATGCGTGACATTCTTATTAATGTGACTCAATGCCGAGCATTTGCCTAGTTTTGCCACAGCGCTGCATTGTTGATTCATATTCAAATAATTAGTCCCTGCAAATCCACACACTGCTCTGTAAGTCCGTGTGCTAACACAGGCTATCCCTCAGCTGGCAACAGGGGCAGGCAGGAGCTGCTCTGTCCAAAAAAAGGTATGCAATGCCCTCTCCTAACCAGACTGCCAACTTCTGTACTCGTGTGATTACTGGTTCCTCAGATTTACAGAATTTTAAGAATATCCCAGCTGTGAGTGATTTCAAACTGATACAACACTTGTCACATCTCTCTTCCAAATATAAAGATTCACCCTTCCCTTCTGCATACATAGTCTCCAGAAGATTTAGAAAGAAGCGTTAAAATAATGGAAATCATCCTTGTCCCAGGGAAAATATTACTGGAGCCATTGTAACAAGACAGATTCCAGTCATGAAGATTCAAGGGATCATTGCCATTATCATTATCGTCCCGTTTGGACTTCGTTCTTCATGTCTGCTTTCTGGAACTGTCTCCCTGAACTGGAAACAGGTATTTTCTGTTCCTATGAGGGTCACAGGACATCATTTTCTTCAAACACTGGCATGAAGTCTGCTAAAGTCTCCTAGGAGAGCTTGTGGCTCTCACTGCGTTGTGAAGCATTTGCCAGGAGAGTGAGCATTCTCCTGCCTGAGAGGATGCAAAGCCTTTGTTTCCCAAAAATGTGCCACGTGTAAGAAGCCTAGGCTCACTGGTACATTAATCAATGCACTGTTTTATTCCAAAATGAGCCTAGGCCTAAAGTTCAGAGTCTGAAAATTTCCATCAGTGTGGCTTCTGGCAGGTGGCACAAATTCACCTGGCTGGCCTGGCAGGATCCTTAGCAAGGCTGCTCTGCTGCTCACCCATGTAACCAAGTTCTTCATTTTTGCCCTAGAGGCTCAGGTTTAATTGCTTGGAAAGGACACATACACAGAGAAATTAGGACCGCACTTAGTTCACCCTCCGAGGCAGCATGCTGCTTCCCTGGAATGGCGGTGGCAGAGGGACAGTAAGGTTTGTCATGCAGAATTACCTCCAAAAAGGGGCATGAGCTAAAAGAATTGGTCACAACGTTGTCCAGTTTGTCACCTCCTTCTTGGGGGTTTTATCCATAAAAGAGACAGGGCCTGTAACCACTATGGTCACTGAATACTCATCTGAGAAGGGCTGTTCTGCAGACAAAAATTGCAGGAATTTGGCCCATATGGTTTGAAGTAGTGGGATGAACTTGGGTCTCCTGCATCCCAGGTGAGTGCCCTGATAGGAAGGCTGTCACTGTCCCTCTCCCACTGGTCTGATAAATTGTTTTGATAAGAGTGAAGCAAAATAAACACAACGCAAAGGCCTAGTATGCAGAAACCCACGCAGGCAGCCTTCTCCCAAACAGGCATCACAGGAACACGGTCTTGCACAAATCCAAAGAGACCTGAATAGTCATCAAATATTTTTATTCTGTTTGAACTCATTTTCTGTTTCTTGCAAAAACAAACAAAGCCTACTTTTTCCCCCAAGGAAAATTACTTGTTTTTTCAACAATCCTTTTAAGAATCTCAGTGAGACGTGTACTTACAGAGTTGTTATTGCTAATCAAAGATATTCAAAACTAGTTCAAACGCTTCCCTCAGATAAAAATTGTCTTTAAAATGGAATCTGGGTGCAGCATAGTAGATTTTGTTGTCTGGGGAATCCTAAAGGATTTCTGTTTCTCTCTGCCTGTTTTTCTAAAAATGATAATTGAAGTAGTTACAGTATTGTGTGATCCCAGGAAATAAAACTTGGTAAAAATGCAAATCATTGCACAAATCTGGCAATTACATAAATAAGGATTTTCAAAAACAGCTGAAGAAATACAGGGTCAATGTTTATCAAGTCACATTTGAAAATACTAAGTATTTCAGATCCCTTTCAAAATCCTGGACATGAAGTATTTTATATCTGTAAAGGCACCTGATTTATTAAGAAATATAGTATCAGTTAGACTCTCTGCTAAGTCTGGATCCTTAAAGTCTTGGAATGCAGGGTTCAATATTAAGAAAAAATGCCTCAGATTCATATCAAAAGATTTTGAGTTGTTATGAATTTGGGTGAGTAGCCACGATGTTTTCTGTGATAGGACAGAAAAATGGCAGACACCATTTAAATACATTAGAAAGTGGGTTTAGACTCCTCTGAGATCACGAATCCCAATGGGAGCACTGTTGATCTAAAGATCACAAAGAGATAGGGCCAGGTCACGTGCTGATGCAAATGAGCATAGTTTTCTTGACATCAGTGGACCTACTGTGATTGATTCCAGATGAAGCGATGAGATGATTTGGGTGTGCTGTGCCCTCCTGAAAAGCTGTTGAGAGATGCAGTGAGCTCAGTACAGGGGTACCTCACCAGAGGCAAATGCACAGCCAACAGTGCTCCCTCTAAACAGACATGGAAGGGAAAAGAGCAGCAGCATCTCTCACTGTGTTGGTGGAGAGACAGGATCTGGTGAAGGGACAGATAACAGTGGTGTGCTCAGTGCTTGGGAGTTTGGAAAGGAGGCAGCAAAGGCAATGTTAAGTGACAGAGGCAGAAAGAGCACCCCAAATATCTTAGAGCTTGTAGGGCTCCACTGCTCTCACTATCTTCAGAAAACCTTTGCTTTTGCACATCTTTAGATGATCTTTGAGGTTTGGCTCAACAAGGGCTCTAATGTGTTTGCATGGGAATAGAAAAGAGCAAAGATGAGGCCTGCTCTAAAGGCAGTCAAGCTACAGCAGTAGCACAACCAAGTCAATTTCAGTAACTAACTCAAGCCAGCACTGCCTACAGTTTAGCAATAGCCTCTTGGAATCCTGCATGGGCTACTACCCTGCCTCTCTGAGTAAAAATTCAGGCAGATGGTTTGATCTGGGCTTCGTGGTGTTATGGCTCGTGAGACAGCTAAGCTAATTTACTGATGATTTTTCAAGTGTTTTTTACCTTAGCACTATAGATAAACCTAAGTGTGAATGAAGATACTCATCAGTGGTTCCAGGACTGAAATATTTAAAAGTTTGGTAATATGCTCCCCCTGGAATTGAAATTGAAAGTCGTTTATTTGCTCTGAAAACCTCAAAGCATTGTGCTGAACTGAATCACTCCTTATTTGAAATGGCAGTGCCAAAATGCAGGATACAAGTCTTCTTCATGGACTCAATAAAACCTGAACATAGATTTTCTTTTTTCTTAAGTTTCGTTTTTCTTTTCTTTTTTTTTCCTTAGAGAATTATTTACAGTATTTAAAGGCATTGCAGAGCTTTCACAGGTGAATCAGCTTCTTTATAGGAAACTGCAAACTCTGTAACTACTACTCTAACATTGTCCCACATTTATCCATCAAAAGAAAACTCAGAAAGCTCTTTTCAGAGTAACTCATTTTGCTAATACTGAAACAATTTACTAGTAAACTACCCAATTAAAGCTATATTAACTAGGATATTTTATCTCACTCTTATTTCAAGAGTCAACAACCCAAGTACAAGGAGACTAATGACTTAAAATTGAGCCTTCTCTGTGCAACTGATGGAGATTTGTTCCTGGGCTATCTACTCCTCGTTTCATTCAGCGTGAATGGCAGATTCCTACATCGTGTCAAGTTTCAGATCACCATAGAAACAAACTAGGAGGCAGTTTCATTAATCATTTAGAGCACAAGAAGTCTAGGTCAGTCTGATTGCAGCATATAGAGTATCATCCTAGCGCCACATGGGACTCAGTTGATTTGAATTAAAAAAGATTAAGCTGCCCCTAGGACGCTCAGCATCATCAGTTTAAGTTCTCATGTAACAGTGGTCTCTGGAGCCACATGGATTAGGAGACTGAAGCTATGCATTTATTTTTCAGGGCTCAGTGAAACATTAGATGAGTGCAGGTGTCTGAGGGGGAAAAAAGGACAAAGATCACATATAGTTTTTTAGACTTGTTGCTGTTCTTTTGAAACTGGAAACAATAACTCAGTTTTATTTCTCCAGTGACAGTTACCACTCTTTTTTGGCCATGCAATGCTACGTCTGTTACCCAATGTTTACATTTTAGATTTATAAAAATTTCGTACTATGAAGCATAGTTTAGCACAGAGCTGCAAGTTGGGCATAAAAGTTTACATGAATGCTGACTTTTTCTTCTCCTGATGGGCTAAAAAATGCATGAAATAAATACTGGTGACATTTTGGTTTTGCTTGAATGAAGATTTATTGCTCCCAGGAAACTGACATACAGGCAGCTACAAATCAACTTGACTATGAAATAGTTGTATATGTACACCACAAAATGAGCCCCCCCTTCCAAAGTACTCACCTTATTTATGGGTCTTCCAGTACTTCAAAGACCATCAGTAACTTAGTCCAGACTGGTTTATTGCTTTGCAGAACTAAGACATTTCAAGGGGAAAGTTGTAGGTTACAGTATATTAGGACTCTTTCTCTTGGGGGTCTGAGAATCCCATGATGCTATAAGAACTGTTGATCTAAAGCTTATTACAGCATGACTTCCTAGAGTATAATTCTTAAATCTTTTAAGTTATACAGTACTGTCTTTAATCCCAAGTGCTAAACCTTAAAGCAGAACGAGCTTTCCAAAATTCACAATTCCATCTGTGAGTTGATGTAATTACATTTTGCTAAAACACAGCTCACTTACTCGCCCAGGCTGCCTGTGACCTATTTCAAATTTGTTGTTTTAATTTTCAACAAATGTTTTACATTAAAAAATCAGGGAACAAAAGACCTCGTCACAATAGTCCTCCTGGAGAGAAAAGCACTTCTGTGGACTGAGTTTCTCCAGTTTACTCAATAACCAAAAAAACCCCCACTCTGTGTATTTTGTCCATTTGCCCTTCCAGTGCCAGCTACCTGGGCTGTGAAAGTTTCATCAACAATGAAGCCTCCTGTCACAGCACATCTGGGGGCATGCAGACCATGTCAATACTTTTTTGCTGATGTACTGTCATCCTGGGAATTTCCAAGAAAGAAACATCATTATGCTCAAGAAGCAATTTTAGAATTTCCTAGCACAGTGCAAACACACTGATTATGGGAAGGGGAAAGTGAGTATTATTCCCGCTTTTCGCAAGTGGAAGTTGATATGATGTCATGCTGACTGAGTTGCCTTGGGCCATAACAGAGAGCATAGACCACCATTGGGGAGCTCCTGTTTTTCTGCCTGGTGCTCAGCCCAGATCCTCCTGTTTACAGCTTTCTGCCAAATGCCTAGAAGATGGAAAATGCAGGAACTAAAGCATACAGAAAGAGACCTGATGGAAGGCCCAACACAGCTCATGTTAACTAATGCTTATTGAGTTCCAGCCCTGTGCTGGTTGCTATGAAACAGGATAGAGCACACGGCCCCTACGTTGCAACATTTCTGTGGTCTGCTTCAAGGGTTGCCACCCAGCCATTTGCAGCCAGGATGGAGAGCTTTAGCGTGCCCTGGTTGCCGGTGAGACAGTTGGATTTGCCAGCGTGAGGAGGGGGCAGCTGTGGTACCCCCACCTGCCATCTGCGGTGATGGTGGCCAGGCTGTCCCACCCACATGTCACTGCTCCACTGCTCTGACCCACCAGGTGTCTGCAACCAGCCTGGACATCTGCCTTCAGCCCCAGCCAAAGCCTGCAGCACCAGCCCCTGCGCTTGTGTCCCTTGTTCAAAGCTGCTGAGCCTGAAGGAGCAAAACAGCCCATCCACAACGTAAAGCAATGCTGAGCCAGTGGTGTGGAACTGGCCACCATCTCCTCCACCTCACCAGCTGGTGCTGTATTTGGGCTACTTATTTGTTTCCTTTGATTCAATATGCCTTCTCCTGAATTGTGATTTTTCCTAACTCCAGAGGAAACATCTCTCTCTGTAGTCACTGTTTCAGCTCCCAGTGCCCCAGAAAGAGAGGATGGAACAGGATGTCCCCTTCCTGCAGCTTTCATGAAGGGCCTTCAGTCCCAGCAACTACACATACCCCTCTGTGCCCAGAGATGGGCAGCTAGCTCAGGCACATCAGGAGATGGCTGTTGCTAATGGAGCTGCAGTTGTGGGTTGTTGTGAACCGTCTTGGATGTGTAACTTTACGGATATCTTGGTTTTGCCACAATTTATCTTGCGGCCAATGGTGATTTCAAGGCCAAAACCTACATGTTTAGCTCTATAATCACTTTATTAAAACTACCATGAAGCTGAAAAGGAGATAATATCATTTTTCTACCAAACAGCCATCCTCCTACACGGTCTGGACACACCTGGGAAGCTGCTCCTGGGCTCCTGCCAGCTGGAGGGAGCCCTGTCAGGTTTACAATGACACAGAAGCCTATGTGGAGTCCCTGCCTTCTGCTGCTGCCCAAAGACATCAGAGAGAAGATAGCGTCTATATAGCCCTCTCTAGCCATGCAGTTGTGGCAGTATTGTTTTTTAATAACCATGTAGCAAAAGCATTTTCCCTGGCATGTATCACCTAAAGATAGTCTCCAATATTTTTTGGCACAAAACACAAAGAAAAGATTCACATTCATTCTGCTATGTAAAGCTAATATAAAACATTTCTGACTCATTACATTGGCTGAATTTTGTCTTACTCTTCTGCTTTAACTACAGCGGCAAAATAAAAAGGTATGTTCCTTTTTCATTTCACTTGGAGTGGTGCAGAACTACCACAAGATTATCTGAATTCCTGCACACAGATCATCATCTGAACCATGTGCTTGTTCCCAGCCTTTCACTGTCAGACATAACCAATGCCTGACATAAGCAGTAATTTAAAGATGCTGAGGTGTCAAAAAGGATCTGAATCATTCTGAAAAACCTTTTCTCATTCAGCTATTGACCCATAGCTCTGTTTGGATTTGGGAAGCCTGAGGTCAGAATGAAAAAAACATCGTTTTTCTTGTAAGCCAAACATATTTGACTGAGAAAAAGTAAGCTAATAAAGATGGAGAGGCAATTTTTAATGTCACTTTTTAGAGTACAGTAATTTGTCTAATCTTATTGCCTTGGAATATGATTACGCGTAATACATTCACATTACACAGGAGGGAATACATTTGGGAGAGGAATGATATGTTTCTCTTCCATGCCCAACATATGGAAACATGTATAAAACAGGAAGGTCTAAACTCTACCAGTGCTCACAGTCTTGTCTGTGGAGGAATAATGGAATTGTTCAGAAAGTTCTGGTGACAAATGTACTAGTTTGAACCTAGGTGAATACAGTTTATCCAATTTAATAATTTGGGGTTATGGAAAATATTGGTATACAGCAAAGCTCGTTGTCCATACACTAATCAGCTCAAAATTCTTGGCCACTTTTCCATAACCCTCTGGTATTTGCTGGTAGCAAGCAGAGATTTACTGTAGGATTTAAAGAAGCTTCATTCCTCCCACCACCAGCAGCTGTTTGGCCCTGCAGTCTTCCTGGGCAAGGCAGAGCTGCATCAATCCATGGTATGCATGACTCATAGGAAAGTAATAAAAACCTGGGGCTAGAAAAGACCTCAGGAAGGCAACTAGCTCATAGTGTAAGAGCTAGAGCAGCTCATGCAAGATAGAAACACAAGCAGTTGAAAGGCACATGCAGAGGAAGCAGCAGGGTGAGTCTTCTGGGATGCTGTAAGTGCTGGTACTTCTGCCTGCACATCAATCTCCGTGTGCAGCCCAGAGAGCTGTGTAATGCCCACGGCCAGAGCTCTTTCCAAACAGATTATGCAGGCAATTCATAGAAGCCCAGTGCAAGAAATGCCCACCTCTAGACTTATCAGTCAATCACAAGCAGACCGAGCCATTCAAGTAACATGTGGGCTCCACAGTTTCACCAGAGACTGATTTTGTCATTACTATTTCACAATAGATAAGGTCCAGAACCAAAAAACGAAGTCCTTTTTCACCCTGAGTAATTCACAAAGCTGAATTAATCCATTCTGGGATAAAGTCCATACCTTGGTTCCAAATTGTAGGTATCGTATGTGCATTTCTGTTTCATTAAGGCAAAGTGTATTTGGGTAGCTGTCATGTAGTGCCTGGAATGTGATGAAAACAAGAGGTCCTGGCTGCCTGCTGCTCAGGAACTCCCAAGGCACTTCTTGCAGGAGCAGCGGTGTTAACCCTGATATCCTGGTCAAATTCCAACATGGCTAATTATATCCCACTTACCTAAAGCTCTGCCATACTTTCTCTGCCTGCTGCAAGGACTTGCTGTATGCAGCAGGCTGTCTTCTGGTCCTGCTGAGGGTTATTACCTTTCACATCAGAGGCAGTGGTATTTACGGAGTAGCTGCAGTTAGTTATCAGTTTGTAAAATTTCCTGACCAGCACAGGACTGTTAAATTAAAACTGCAGTTATTACTATGTAATAGTAATGGGCAAAAGAGGCCAAAAGCTCCTGCAAAAGAAAGAGTAAATAAACCACAAGGCTTCAAATAAATTTAGGGGCAGTAACTCATGCACTATGGCAGTGACCACAGTAGAAGTGTCCATCATGTCCTGTTATCTGACCATTTGCCTGAAGGAGATCAGAGAAGGATAAATGTGGGTGGGGATGGAGCACTGAACAAAGATGAAGGGGAAGAGCAGCACAGGTGAATATCCCTTGGAGATAATACCAAGGATCCCAAGGGAGAGAGGGAGAAGAATATGCATTCTGAGTTCAAGACAGGGTAACTTCATATGGATTAGCATCTGCTGATGTTGCCTATGAAAACAGAGTAATTCAAGACGTTATAGTAAAGTGAATCTTCCTGAGGCTCGCAGGCTTATTTCTTTTGCATACTTATTAAATGATATTAAGAGATATTTGTAGCTGTGTAAAGCTACAGTGAGATTGAACAGTGGGAAAAAAGCCACACATTGAAAATTTTGACAATAAAATTTTGGCTATGAAATAAAATATCAAGGTTAACCTTAAAATGGCAATATTGCATCTAATTGTTTGTTTGGAAAGGCGAGGCAGGTGTGGTACATAATACTGTTGGACATGGCTGCATGATAACCCCAGTGAGTCTTTTTGCATCTTGCTTAGAAAAAAATATTTCCTGAAGGAAAGAAAATTTTGTATGTGCACCTCTGCCACTTTTTCTACCAGAACGTATCCATCTCATTGTCTTTTCAGTATTGGCAGCCACCAAAATGTCATTGAAATTAACAGACAAGACAAGTTCACAAAGAGGGGCCAAGAGGAAACAAAAGAGTGGATTTCCACACTCTGGAAAATATTCTTACTCTGCCTTGCTCTCTTTTCATGAAAATCCAAGTTGTTTATACGTCTCCCAAGTATCCTGCTATTTAGAGAGCTCACAGAGCCACATCCTTACAGCGCTGGTAGAATCCTACTTACCGGGTTCCCTTCTTTCTAATACATACACATAGACACATATGCATGTATATATGTACACACACACTGATTAGATCACTGGCAGCGTGGTGGTTCAGTTATTCAGCAGAGTGATTTGAATTTGCCTCTAATATTTGGCTGAGGACATGGCAGTGCGATGTGCTGTTGAGAAATTAAATGTGTGGGTGTGCACTCAAGTGTATGCACAAGATGAGCTATTCTTGCTCCTGCTTTTAGAAGACTGGTGCTTCTATCACAGCTAGAAACCTTCACAAATGAGAATAAGGACACAGAATCTTAAATGCCTCACCCTGTCTTCTGTGTCCCAAACAGGATGAGGCCATGTTAACAGAGTAGCACAAAGTGGACAAGATGACGTAGTAGATGCTGCCACGATGTACTGCACTTTTTGTGAGATAAATAAAGCCTGTCATCTTCAGAAGAACCAACAAACCCCACACATTCTTTAGAGCATAATAAGATAGAGTTTTAGAGACTTCAAAATTGCTATGTAATTCCATATTCCCTCCATTAGCTTTCCTTACGCTGTTTAATGCATATAAATATTAATTATGTGAGTATGGGATAAAATATCCTTTTACAAAGCTGTTTTCCGTTATCATAAATAGGAGTTTAGAGAAAATTTAACATAAGAAGTAAATTCTGAACTGTTGCAGTTTAGGACTTCACATGTCAGACTTTTAAACTGCTTTTATTCACCAGCAGATTTTCACTAAATAACTCAAAGTTCCCATAAAAAGTAACAATAACAACAACAACCACCCGTCCTTTTTCTTGCAAGGAGTCTTGGATTTTTCATCTTAGAACTGTAACAGAACTGGGAAAAGGAGACTCCATCTTCATTGAAGATGATTGTAGTATTCCTTTTTCACTGTAGATGTATTTACACATCACATAAACGAATCCTGCAGCTTCTTTGAGAGAAGAAAGCCATCCTCCAGTTTAACAAATGCAGATGCTTTCTTAAGTTTGCTTAGCTACATGGAGAACACAGATTTAGGGTCAAACCTATGATTTTGTTTTGTCCTAGCAGAGGCAGTCTCTCAGCTCTGTTGGTAAAGCAGAGTTTAGCCGTTTCTAGAGAGAAATTATCTTTAAAACACAGTGGTTTTTATAATGTAAGATCACTTTGCTGAGTGTGAGCCTGAAGGGGCTGGCTCTCCCATTCCTATCTAGTTTCTCTTGTCCTTGAAATCTCCTTTCCCCAGAAAAGTGGAGTTAGCTGGACAAGCTAACAGCTAACCTCCTTCTCCATATTCATAGCCAAATAGGAGATTTGTTGCTTCCTGCTGCAGGCTGACACCTTCAGCATGACTAATTTTTGTTAATGACTTGGTGTGGTGTTGACACTGCTACCTTGTTTTTAGGGTTGACAAGATGTTGTAAGCCCAAGAAACGCACATAATAGATCTTTATAGAAAAAACATTCCAGACAGGAGTTTCTTCCCAGACCAAAGTCTTAGCCCTGTAGCATGTCCTGTGTGGCCAGAACTACCCAGTGATGCTTGGAACACCAATAAGACACTGATCCTAAGAAGGACTGCAGGCCAAAAGAGTTCATGGGTTTATACATGACTGCTCTTCGTTCTAATTTTCATTTTGATCTGCCATAATAGTGTTATTATCCTTATGCATTTCTAATCCTTTTTGAGTCCTGCTATGCTCTTGATCATTCCTGAACTCGCCTGGAAAATTGGTAATTGTCAGAGTTTGACTTACTAACAAGACATTTATCTAGGCTTTTCCAATTATCACCAGCTATTTCCCTTGTGTAATGGAAAATATGAATGTGTCTGATATTAGAGCTGGCTCACACAAAAACTGTAATAAATGTTATTAGTGGCAAAGTCAAGATGCCTAGAAATCAGAATATAGGATATATTGCTGAGAGTTTAAAGTGATTATGAAGAAACCTTCCACATCCCAAAATCTTGATCAGAGGTGCGCATGTGCCATTTTAAGCAAGAATTTCCACTGTGCATTACAATTCTTCCATTCTGAATCAAAATATTTCCAGGCTTATATAAGCTGAAAATCAGAGTGGAACTACAGAGGTGTAAAAGCAGATGTCTAAATAGCATTAAAAGAGTGACACATGGAAGACAGGTTAGTTTTTAGTTTTGTCATGCTTCTTTTACAAAGTTCACGAGTTACTTCAATAATCAGAAATGTATCATTATCCCCACAGACTGCTAAAAAATTTATGCATGTGACATAATGTTACAACAAACTTTAAGAAGTCAGTTTTGAAGATGGAAAGACGGAAAGTCTGGACTTGGTTTTTAAAATACTTTCCTTGAAATAAGCTCCATTGGTCTCTGGAGCCTTGTCCCAAGTGGAATTGGTGAGATACATCCTGGACAGAATGGTCAGGGTAAAACTGCTGAAAACACTTGAAAATATATCACGTTTATCTCTTCTTTATAGAGAATGCGGGACAGTCTGCCTCCCATCATAATGGTCACATTTACTGAGCCTAGTTGGCGAACTGTTCTCTCGTGAAGCAGTACCAGTTGGTGTCTCAGTTTAGCTCAAGAAGACATGGTGAATTTCATACTGGTGTTTGCTCTTTGCTCCCTTGCATTTAAGGCATCATCTTCATCATGCGCAGGAATACGATCTGTCTTCTTTTCCACAGAGTCCAAGTTTGATGTGCAAAATAGTTTAATGCAGCACGTAACGTCTATTACGTCACATCGGTTACCATGCCAGCTCTTTAACAAGATTCCCTGTTCTGTATGCAGCTCCAAGACAGGACTTTCACCAAGTTGTGTTGTTTTAAGATAGAGAACATTGCTTCAGCCCTTCACAAGCAGATGTCAGCAAAGTTAGCAAATTCCCCAAAATCTTGAATTGGATGTAGGATCCTGGATGGCTCAGTAGTATTTACAATGTTTTACTGTTTGTGATTTACAGGGAGGCTGGCTGCAAAGTTCTGATCTGGGTTTCTCCAAAGTAGTTCAGCTCCGTGTTGGAGCACGCTTTAGTCAGCAGTTGTTCCTATCGACATCTGTAACACATTTGGCATTACTTGAAAATATTACTCACAACTGTTAAACTTTCAGCCTTTCTTTCATATTTTAACTATAAGGTGATCATGTATGCTGGGCACTCATCACTGATTTAGATATTATCTCTCTGCTAGTAATATTTTTGCCGTGCTTGCTCCAAAGCCCGGATTTTTGACCTGGGAGCATTTCTCAGCTGAATAAATTGGTCTAACTCAAGAGCTGTGCCAGAACTTGGAGGACTTGTAGTTGATTTACTTCCAGGTGCTCTGTACCAACTCATACCAATTCTTGAGCCTCCCAGATAAATGTGGTAGATGTCCAGTGTGTCATAATTAGTAGAGCTTTCCTATGCAAAAGGAGGCTTCTCAATTTACAGCTGAGACGATAATAATAAAGATGAGGGCTTTATATAAATATTTTAAACACCCTAACTGAAAAATATTAGCAAAGTGTCAGGAAATAAGTACTTCCCAGTATAAACTGGTTACCTGTGAAAGACAGACCTGTTGGAAGAAAAGGACTAAATTGTGACGTGCTTCCCTCTGCATGTATTTCCTCTTACTTATGGGGAGAGGTTAAGGAAGCTGGGCCTACTTAGCCTGGAGAAGAGACGACTGAGAGGGAACTTCGTCAGTGTCTGTCAGTATCAGAAGGGAGGGCGTCAAGAGGAGTCAGGTGGTTCTTGGTAGTGCCAAGCAGTAGAACAAGAGGCAATAGGCAGAAACTGAAGTACAGGAAGCTCCCCCTGAATAAGAGGAAGAACTTCTTTACTGTGCAGGTGACCAAGCACTGGAACAGATTGTCCAGAGAGCGTTTAGAGTCTCCATTACTAGAGATACTCAAAAGCCTTCTGGACACAAAGCTGAGTATCATGCTCTGTGGGACCCTGCTTGAGCAGGGAGGTTAGACTAGATGACTTCCAGTGGTCCCCTCCATCCTTAACCTTCCTGTGATTCTGTGATACATGCGTGAAATTTTGTCAAAATGCAATACTGGCTGAGCAAAGTCCTGAAAGCCATGTGGTAAAGTGTACTTCTCATGTGGCGTAAGCACATGCTCTTGGAATTAAGATCTATTTCAAAAGGTAATTTGATGGGATCATACAAGATGCTTGTCAAATGTGTGCCAAGTATGCACTGCTTTCTGGGCCAGAAAAACTTCAGAAATTGTGTGTGCACCAGCTTTCACTATGGACTAGATTAAGACAAAACTCTTCAGAAACATTTCAGTGACTGTCTCTGTGTGTGCCATCTTTACTGAATAAATTAAGCCAAGGTTTTTCTGTGGCTTGAAATAGAGATATATATTACGTTTCCACAACTTGTTAGTCTGAAAAAACTCAGCCACATGTCTGAGCCCTGGGGTTGGGTGTTTCCTGAGCCAAACACTACATAAGCTATCCAATAATAAGGACACCTCAATTGCTTTAGGCTTAAAAGTCCGGCTTTTAATTTATATATAATAGCCCATTCTTGCCTGGATCTGCTGTGCTTGGCTCCCACTCTGCAGTATTTGTCCCTCTGGCAGTTCTCACTGGGTAAAGCCAGAACAACAACATGAGTGTGTGTGAAGTCTTCTAAGAAATGATTTGCATTGTCCTTTTTCTACTCCAGCAGAAGTCAGCAGGAATTGCACCAAGGAACAAGAGCTATTCTGGTGCTATGTCCTTGAAAATTCACCTGCTATGCCCATTAGCAATAGTGTATGACTGCTGAAAGCTTCAGTGATGGAGCTTTTCCCATGTACAAATGTGAAGTCTTCACTTAGAGAATGATTTTCTAAACTGGGTCCAATGTCATAAGTACAAAACTAGCATTCACGTTTTCGTCTAGTATTAAGACATACTATCTGCAATTTCTTCATAGCTGATTTAGGCCTAAATGAAATTTGCTCTTTCTTCTGGAGAGTAGTTTTCAATTCTGCTCTGGCAAAGCTTCAGCTTACACATTTGTCTGTCAAGTGTCACTGCCTTGAGTCCATCCTTCCATCTAAAAGAGGAAACTCCTTCCAAGTTTCATTTGTTGGTCTTCATAAAATAACATCTAGAGCTGCCTTAGATAATGACCATAAAGGATATAGCCGAGATAGCAGGCATATGAATAGCATTCACTTCAGCAGTCTCTTTTGCTATTGGTCCATCCTGAAGAGCCATCAGTGCCTCTGGAAAATTGTAGACGAAGCTTTTCTGCTGGTGGCTTTTGCCTGTTGTTAGTAGACACTCTGTCAGGATGCATTGGGGTTTTTTGGGGTTTTTAATTCCATCTGACCTTTGCTGACTATTCCCATTCATCCATGAACATGTACAAGCAGAAACACCAGCTGGTTTTTCACTCACTAACTCTTCTGCACATCAAGGAGAAAAGGCACAAGTGGGGTGAGCAAAGTGAGTGGGCGATGCTTCCCTGCCTTCCTGCTCACGGGGGAGCGGGATGGGGATGGGGACCAGTTGGCACATGTTAATTATGACAGTGGTTTGAACATCAAAGGATCGAGATACAAGAAGCAAAGATGTGAGAAGACAGGAAAAGAGAAAGAGGAAAGAATAGGTGTGATGTTACAAGAGGAGGTGTTTGCTAGATCTAAGGGCTTATATTCCATGAGGTAATTATAGAAGTATAAACAATAAATCAGTCTTTATCTGGCAGACCTTTGACCGTAAGAAAAAAAGAAGATACATCAATGGGATTATAGGATCTAACTCTGTAGGGTATAGAGTATAGCTGTAACAGTTTGGGGCTCTAAGCTGCTCTTTGAACAGCTTTATGGCAAGGCATGCATCAAAACTAATGCTGAGAACGTGCTGTGGGTTTCTTGCATCTTCCACTGAAGGGGAAAGCTGTTACTGATTATTGGCTACATTGGTTGTATTTCAAGGCTGGGCTCACGTGGCAGTTTTCTTTTTAGCCCTAAAGCCAACTAACGGTATGATAACCTCTTTCTTTCCCTCCAGAAAAGACCTCCAAGAGTCCACTCCTATGACTGGTTTATGCAGAGAGATCACTGAAGAGGGAGAGGAAGGCTCTTCTTCTCCGATTTTCTCTGTTCCAATCCCTTTTTCCTCCACTTTTGCAGCAGCAGGACAAAAGCCAGGCTCCCTCTCCCCTTTGTGCTTATGGTGATTTTTGTGCCACCATTGTCTGATTAACAAAATTATTTGTAGAGGCTTTGTTTTACATTTGATCTTGCAAAAAAAGGGTAGTTTTAAACAAAGCCAGATACTTTAAAGATCACCACATGGTTTTAATTGTATTTTCTACTTTGTGTCATAACTTGAATGAACAAGATATGAACAGTATTCCTATTGTCACCACATTTCACTGTGTTATCGCATTTGCTAATATTTCCTAGTTAAAAAAATATTGGCAAGTACTATGAGGCTGATGTCATAAATGTGTATCTTCTGCTAACTCCATTGTTAGAGCCTGCTCCAAAGCCTACTGAAGCTGCTAGAAGATCACTGACTTCAGTCAGTGCTGGATCTGAAGCACACAAAGAGAAAAGGTATGTTCCAAAGGTTTCCCATCTTTCAGATCCCATTCCTCTGCTCCTTCCAGCTATGCAAAAGCTCTCACTGCACTGCAGAGCACAGTGTGGTTTGGATGCTGTACACACATATGTGAACATGATGAGTTTATGGGTGCATTTTTGCTGACAAACTGAAGTTATGGGAGAAAGAGAGGGGAAGTGCTTTGAGATTTGGAGTTAAATGTTTTAATTGGTCTTACAAATAGAGTGGTTGAGAAATGAAACAAAAATAAAGATTTTTCATTTCTCTCCAGCTGAAAAATAGACATAATGAAAACTGGGTGGGAGGGGAGGTGAGAAAAGGATGATGTCACAGATACTTCAGTCTTCCTTTCTCCCCATCAGGGCCATGCTCTCTCACTTACATAATGGGGTAGAGGCTGAGCTAGTGCACAGATTGCTCTTCCACTTCATAGTCATGCAGTTACATCCTGCCCTCATAGTTAATCTCATTTATGGCCTTTCCAGAAGGCAGCCTACCCTAGGTGACAATTACAGCTGGTTAATTTTGGCACAATGTAATTAAAAGCAGACTGATATAAATCACTGAACAGTGTAGCTTATGAAAATGCAAGTTGAGGTAGCATCCCAACCACAGCACTGCCACGAGAGAAGCTGGGAGCCAGATGTTGCGCTAATGAAGAACCAATCTAATAATGGACTTTGTGTATCCTCTGGAGCTTGAAAGCCTTGCCTAATGTCTTTTGTCAGCCAGACATCTCCATGTTGTGACACATATTGAACATTTTAGAGGTTCACACATTGGTTAAGTGGGTTGTTTTGGCTTATAGCTAAATATCCTAGGAGAAAGTTTGGGAGCAAGATCTTCTGGAGCCCTGGCAGTGAGAGCCCTAACAGGGGATATCTTAGGAAGGATAGTCTGAGTACCTTTAGGTATCCAGGTGTCTTAGGCACTCCAAATTCTACCTTATAGTAAAGTCTAAAGTGGCCTGCTTGAGTAGACAGTGTCACTTATGCACATAAACAAGTGAGAAACATCTGTGCATCAGGGCAGATGGATGTCTATGTGGAAACCCACTATAAGTCTGCAATCAGACTCTTCCTGCATCTCCTTGCATTTTTCAGAGATGATACTTCGTCCACTGAAAAGAGGAACTGTAAGATAAAGTCTTTTTCTTTTTCATCAACTGATATGTGAGAGGACACTTTTAAGTTAAATGTGAGTGCCCTGATTACAAGGTCACTTTAGGTTCTGCATGGCTTGAAGTGTGCAGCTGCCCTGGCCAGGGTGAACTCACAGATAACCTCTGCTGACAGAAGATGAGCTTGGTGGCTCCTGAGCCAGCCTCCTGCCTGCCACCTTTCAACCTGCTGCCATCTCCTCTGAGATGTCCTACCTGATACAGGAGTGACATAAGGTGCAGTTAGAGAGGAATGAAACCCTGGTCCACAGAGTCAGTGCACTATAGCAGCTGCCCATATGATACTGCTGTAGATTTTGATAGCAGATTAGTCATTGGTCTTTGCAGTAAGAGAAATGACAGCAGCAAGAAAATGACAGAAAAGTCATTAAATTACATGGTGATTTGATTGAATAAGAGAACTTTGTAAAGATTCTGCTTCTATTAAATGGACAGCATAAAGCACGAGGCTCAAAGGGAACCTATGTTGAGAAAGGGTGTCTTTTATTCCTGGGACAAACCCTCCAGCTCTGTCAGAGTTACTTTGCACCAGAGTTACTTTGCACCTCAGATCAACTTTTGTAAATTTTTTAACAAAAAGGGAGAGAGAACTATTTCTGTACTTTGCTTGTGACTTGGGCCAGAACAGTCACTAAGGAAGTGCTCAGATCAGAGAGAATTTGATCATGGGTAACATTTTTATTTATTTATTCGTGAATCTGCAAGTCACACATTCAGAAATGACAGCTTGAATGTGAAGAAATCCATTAATGGAAAGAGGAAGAAGGGAAGAAGAAGAAAGAAAGAGAAAGATTAGGAGAGCAGGAGCTGATGAGAGAACAATTCTTTGTTTAGTTGCTCTGCAAAGGACAGAGATTGAACCTCTCTACCTGAAGATTCAGTCTTTTTACTCTATGACATGGCTTTTCATGTCAGTAGAATTTTCCTGAAACCCTTTTACTTTTCCTCCTAAACAGTGTGTTCTGGAGAATCTGTGCTAACTTCATTGCATTGTTTTTACTGCCTAAAAAATGGCAAAGCTTTAAGGAAAAAGAAAAAGTCAAGGAAACTTGGGGATTGGGGGATTACTGTCAAGAGAAGGTTTCATTTTTCAAAATATGGGTTTTTCTCATTTGTAGCAAAGCTTCAAAAAGATGACAGGAAAATTATTTTTCCCAGCCAACCAAAAAGCCAGAATTTTTGGCATAGTTTTTCTCAATCAGATCATGCTCTGCTTTAGTGACGAATCTGTTGAAGTAAGGCATTATATTAGGACTTGCTTCTGTTCAGCAGATGACTCAAAGCAGAGCCTCACTGGTTCCTCAGCCCAACCTTCACTTGCATTGGACTGCACACCATGTGCCACCTGAAGCCCAACACAAACACTTCAAGAGTCAAGGCTTTATGAAGTCTGGACTATTTCTTTCTTTGACAAATAGCATATGGTGCCAAGATTTGCCAGCTCCTGTCCATGTGAAGCAAAGGTTTAGAATTAACAGTGTACTTCACAGAATCATAGAATCACAGAATATGCTGAGCTGGAAGGAACCACAAGGACTATCAAGTCCAACTCCTGGCTCTGCACAAGACACCTCAAGAGTCACACCATGTGCCTGACAGCATTGTCCAAATGCTTCTTGAACTCTGTCAGGCTGGTGCTGTGACCACTCCCTGGGGTTCCAGTGCCCAACCACCCTCTGGTGAAAAACCTTTTCCTGATATCCAGCCTTCATCTTTAACAGATTCTTGACTAATAGTTCCTTGACTAATTACCCTACAGGGTTCCATCAAGTCCATCTGGTTCCCCACTACAATAGATGTTTGAGTCTCCGGAGAGCCTTGAGACTGTAGTGTCTCTGAAAACAATTGGTTGAGCTCAAATACTACATAGTGTGTTCACTTCTTCCTGTAACTCCTTCCCCTGTGGCACAGCTCCTCAAACAGAGCACTCCTTTTGCAAAAGAACTGTTTGTCAGCCCCAGCCTTGTGGAGAAACATCAGGCACTCCTGGCTGATGAGGTTTTCTCATGGAAGACAGTCATGCATTCCAGTATCTCTAGGTTATATTCATCACCTTCACAGACATAAAAATCTCCATTTCCTTGCTAAAATTGCCCTTAAAAGAACCACATAGATAGTATGGAGTTCTTAGGATATTGTGACAACCTTCTTCAAGCAGAGCAAGAAATGCCACCCTATTTCAGTAGCCATGCCCTAGGCTAAGACATGGAAAAATAGAGTGAGAAAGGCTAAAACTAGATGTTGAATTATCCTCAAATTGGAGCTATTTAACCAGCAATTTCGTGTGTAATGCTGTTGTGTTTGTCTTCGTTCTGCAGTCATGAAAGGACTGCAGATTCCCTGAAAGTCAGCAGCATGGCTCACTGCTGGTGTAACAATTTGTCTGCAATGCAGACATTGCCAACCCTGCCAGCCACGTGTTGTGCATCTGTTCAACACAAGCACTTGCAGGACAGTAAAATAGTTGCTAGATGATGTCCCTTGGTTTTGCTTCTTAAAGGCTTGCCAGTGCAAGTTATTCCAATTATTCCAACAAAAGTTTTTCCAATTGTCTCAGAGTTGTCACTTTGGAAAAAGTAGGCATCTGCAATCCCCTATATGTGATAATGATTTTGAAAAAGCAGCGACCACTGCAACCAAAGCATTCACATCTGTTAAAAGCACAGCTTGCTCTTTCACTTGTGGCAAAGCTGTTGGCACAGAATTCAAAGCACTGGATCGGCAACACTATCAGGAAGCAAGTGCCACATAAAGCTGTAATAGCTGCCTTCGTTAGCTTTTGTCATCTGAAAAATTCCAAGTGCTTTGGATAACTTAACGTGCCCCATATCTATAGAAGCTGTTGGACAGCAGTTTGACAGCCATATGCTTACATCTATAATGTGTGCTTACCCTCATCTTTAACTACATGTTTTCCTTAAGAAGCTGGGGCAAAAGGAGTGAGTTCAAACAATTCCCACACAATTCAAACGCAGCTGAAAGCACTGGGTTCTTTGACGAGGGGACTGAGGCCACAAGTGCTCTGAAAAGATTCCTGCCCTAACACTGATAGACTGTGCTGTGGAGTCACACACAGTTGCTGGTGTAGTTGGAGAAGGATATTGCCAGGCTGGCTCAGGACGGTGCTGAAGCAGGAATCTTGTGCCTGGTGCTGATGCTAACTCATTGTGGGCCACAAGGATTATCCCTGCACTGCCCTTGGGTGGGAGCTGGCTTGTGTTTCTCTGCACCTGTAGCACGGATCTTCCACTGATTCTTCTGAAATCTCCCTTTTTGCCTCCTCAGACACCAAACATGGATGAACTGGGAGATTATGGGAGCAGCTGGAAAAGGAATGTAAGCAAAGTTAGGAGGAGGCATATATGCCCAACTGTGGCAATGCAGGAAATTTAAACCACTTTGGTTTTGAAATGACAAGCAAAATCATTCTATGCCAGAATGTATGAGGTTTATTTCATGTTCCATCTTACTGGACTCCATGAATAAAAAAAGAAAATCCAGACATCTTATGTGGCCAAATACTGCTCTCATCTCTTTCTCAGAACTCCTGTTCCTAGTCTAACTAACTATTAGATGCTCCTCTGACAAAGACAAATTCTGTGTTCCAACTTATCTGACTGAAAACACAAAGTCTTTCATTAAAATAGACCTCCCCTGTCCAATAGCTGAGGCATGATGAACATGAAGACCTTGCCCATCCTTTCAGCCATATTCCTGTAGCAAGGAGGGCACATGGTGTCAGCAAGCATCCTGAGAATTTCCTCTTCAAAACTGAGATTGTTTTGTCCTCCCAACTGCTTTGGATTTGTTCATTCTTCCTAGGAAATAATTACTGCTTCCTTTTTCACTTTTTACACACAATGTCTGGCGTATCTTGGAGTTTAGAATGGAGAGAAAGGTTGTTGCACCAAATGTTGTCACCTTTCTGCTCTAATACAGTCTACAGGCGGAGAATGGCCTTGTGATGGTACGGAAGAGTGCTATACCAGCACACAGGGTACAAGTCATTGCCATTTATGTGATCCATGGGGACCATTCAGCAGCAGAGGACTGCAGGATGCAACACTGCACGGTCCCCACTTCGCCCTCCCCACCTGAAATATTTCATAGCACATTTGGAACACAAATTCATGCTTTTGAAGTTTGCCCTTTTACAAATGAAATAGATGAGTGGAATCTGTCCAGACAGTTTTTATTGCAGCAGTACTGCTCCGTTATTAATCTCTCTCCAGACATGGCAATTGTTCCCTTTCCAGATAAGACGATGGCCCTGCACATGGTGGATAAGAAAGAGAATGGTGCACAGCTCCAGCTGCCTCTCACAGCTTTCCATAGTGCCAACAGCTAGAGTGACTATTCCTGAGAACGAGAAAAAAATACTTTACTGCTGTTGCAGTATTGCTTGAGAAGGGTCTGGCTTGGCCACTGGGATCCATTTCAGAGCCATACACCTTGGGGAGAGGGAGGCAGATCTCTGCAATTTGGAATAAAGCATCTAAGTTCCTGAAAGAGTCCAGTTTAGATATACCCCTTGCTTAGACACGGCTGATTTAGACATTGTGATCTTCTGTAGGCATCCCGTTCCATGTAAGGGGATGACTCACGTTCGTCTTTCCTCAGATGCCAGTGTTTCCTTGGGTTTTCAACGTAATTGCTATATAAACTATTTCAGTTTAGCTTAGTTGCTTACATCACAGATACAATTATTTCTTACACACCACACAAAAAGAGAAGACTTGAAAAACTATAATATGCTGGCTTGGAAAAAAAGCCCTAAAACACACACACAAAAAAACCCCCACAGCAAATCTTTCTAAAAGCAATTCACAGTAGTAATGCAATGTCATTGTTTTCCAACTATTTGGAGGTTAAATTGGGCTTTTGGCAATCTGATAACCTCAGCAAACAACTCTAAACTAGTCTTAGCCTCCCCCCTTCTTTAAATAAAACTCAACTAGTAATATGGAATGTGAATTGTTTTGACTGTTAAATCATTCCAAACTGAAAACCCACTCATCATAAACCTGTTGAAAGAAGAATATATTTCAATAGTGCGGCAGACTCTTTGAGTACAGTAGAGCAGCAGTCTTCAATCAACTAGACTTTCTTTCCAGAAAGAGGAAAATGAAAGCCTAAGTGTCATACACATTTTTAAGTGATTTATCTAAATTGAAAGAGCTAACTTTTTTGTGACTGATTATAACTGCATATATGAATGGCTATGGATAACAGGTTTCTTTCGTTTTTCAAAATGATATATAACAATGTTCCATGCAGAGACCTTCTATTTACACATCTGTTCAGCACCTGCCCATAATTACTTAGTTCGTTTTTATTACTGGGCTTGTCACCATATTAATGTAGCTGTACATTAAAATTGATTGTAATTGCAAATTTCCTGAAAAAGCTTGGTTTCTGCAAGTATTTAATTAAACTGATATCCCAAATTAAAAATAATTATGTAACTGTACTCCACTACAACAACACATACATGTCTCCCTCTACCTACAAAATGGGTATTTCACATAATTCATACAATATGTGGATTAATATTGTATAATTAAAGGTCAGCCTTCAACTAGAAAAGGAGGGATAATTAACTTCTCTATTTGGAAACCTGACATATTTCAATTAAGAAAGCAATTTGTCACAAACTTCATAAATCAAGTTATCAAGGAACATGTTAGCAATGTTTTTAATAAATAGAGATGGTAAAAAGCAAGCATATTCCTCCTTGTGGCATAATTTTACTTGAGTAAATGGTTCATATATAAAGCTTTCCATTTCTAGGTAATGGGGTCATACCTAGTATGTCTCAATGACTGTCAATGTTTGTTTCCATCTGCTGGCTCTTTGGATATAGTTGGTACCCTCTGCTGAGCTGTTCTCTCTGATACACAGAAACCCCCATGATGCTGCATTCGAAGCTTCTTTGGGTTTAGGTTAAACCAGGAGAGGAGTCAGTCCCTGTCCTAGGTTGCAATATATCTATATTCTATTACCACCTCCACAAGTTGTTAAAGCAGGTGGGGCACTGTTTGTTATCTATGACTCATCCCTGATAACTCCCTCCGAGGGCTATCTCTGTTAACGGGCCATCAGGAGCCCAGGCACGACTTATGGAACTATCTCACCCCATTGTAAGACACTCTGCCCAGGGGGAGGAGCCAAGCATTCCCACCTGGATATAACATGGTTTCTGAAACCCTGGGGGCATCGGCCTACTGGACTCCCAGAGGATAAGAGATATCACTGGACTTTCAGGCAGAAACCAGATTTTTCTACAGGATCACCGCTTCAACAGAAGCATTTCACTCAGACTGTTACCACCACCACCCTGACTAACAGGGTGTCAGGAGAGGATTTGCCTCTTCTCGCTGCTGCCACAGGGACGCAGCTTGGGACTGCCTGGTTTTCTCCCCTGCCAACCGTGACGGTAACTGCGCCAAAGGTGGGGGTGTGGTGTCTGGTAGCTCAGAGAAGCTGCCACCGGGTTTCTGGTTTGTTTGCTATTGTCACTGTTGTTGTTGCTTGTTTCCCTCGTAATAGATACTAGTAAAGAACTGTTATTCGTTTTCCCATATCTTTGCCTGAGAGTCTTTGATTTCAAAGTTATAACAATTTAGAGGAAAGGGGGGTTATATCTTCTATTCTAAGGCAGGTTTCCACCTTCCTTAGCAGATACCTGTCTTTCAAACCAAGACAGTCCCAACCCAAGAACCCAAACAGCTCCATTCGCACCAGCGTGTTGGGAAGCTGGAGCACGTGCTGGCCTCGCTTTCTCCAGTGAATTTGATCCTGGTGCCAAAGTCACAGACATCAGCAACCTGGAAAAAGCTTCTACATCCCTGAGTGATTGATGAGGCAGAACTCTGGTGGATTGGAACAATGACACAAGATTACACATCAAGAATTAATTTCTTCTCATGAGAGAAATGAGACATTTTTAGAGGAAATTTTCATGTTTTTCATTGAAAGTGTAGCCAAAAATCCTGGAGTACTCTATCTGAGGGACAGTCAAGTATTGTCACTGTAAAGTTTTCTGGAGCTATAGTCCAAAATATGCTACCCAGAAACCTAAAGCTGCCTTTAATTTTTCCCCGTTCTTCTGTGGGGCTGTGTGAGCCCATGGAGGTTGGTGGAGCCTGGGAGGGAAAAGGAACATAGGTGAACTGACTGAAAACTAGTCAGGTTTTGGTCAGACGCCTGCTGGACTGCTTTCAGCAGACTCTTCAAATTCACAACTTCTCTACAGAACACTTAGTTTCCATGAGCGAGCCTTTTCTCTTGGAAGGTATCCAAAATGTTTGCTCTAACACTGCTCATGCTTATCTTGAAGCAAACTGTAGGATCTGTATTCCACAATGGTTGAATTAATCCTTTCAGAAACACTAATGCCAATGAATATATATCCACTGAACAGCAGAGCTATGATCTGGAATTTGAACTCTCATAATTCAAAGAAAATCTGAAACAGACTTTTGATTTGATCCACTGTGGCTGTAAGAACCGAATATGAAATACTGCTCCCAGCTCTGATCCAAACCATTCAAAGTCCAGTGGTTGCTCTTAGAATTTGATGTGAACTCTTAGTAAAATTTTGTCAGCAATAAATGTGTTCAGATTTTTTGTGTGTGAGGTTGGGATATACAGTAATAGGCAATTATGTTCTCTATGCAGTGCACATCCTGAATCTCAGCTCTGACCTCAGTCACACTTTCTGAGAATGCTACTGATATTACAATCAGAAGAAAAACAGTTTTAGTTGTTTTCTAAATGATTGCTGTTCCATCTGAAAGGAAATGGATGCAGAAATTTCTGTTTCCTGCAGTTTCTTGTCTCAATTCTTTGAGTGCATCCATAGAAAAACTTCATTGAAATTGAAGCGCATCCATATATGACAACAGGTTCATGCCAAAGTGTCCAGACACCTATCCAGAGTATTGCTGATGGGTTATTACAATGAGGGATGGGAGAAAGGGAAAAGTGAGAAGGAAGGACGGAAGGAAATGGTGTAATTTACTTTTCAATAAAACTATTTTCTGATAAATGTTCTCAACTCATTTTGTTACAAAATTACCAACTTGAATTAGAAACTGATGTTTTCTTTGTCTGGGAGGTGCATCTAAAACATGGGTGTCCTGAAATGAAATCAAATGCGAATCATTACATGTTCAGGGATATTTGTTCTGGCATTCTCTGTTGTCCACATATTCACATTAGGCTATTTTTTCCTATTTCTGCATTGCCATATACTTGGCAGGTACAGCAAAATAAACAGTAGCATAGTTAATCAATCCAATCTTGCTGGAAAGAGACTAAAAGGAGACCTTCATTGTTGTGGAAACATAGCAGTGACAGAGAACCCCACTGCTCTCTTTGCCAAAAAGAATTGGTTGGAAATTGAGTGAATTGGGAAATAATAGCTATGAATACACTTATGAATTACTTACTTGATCTCACAAAGCATTTTTATTAACATCCAAAATTAAAAAGTGATAGAAGTCCAAGCACAAGCTTAAAATGAAGCATATGATTAAATACATATTCTCTTTGGAAGGAATTAATAAAAGTCTGCTCTTTCACTGTTATGCCTGTGACACTGCCAGGGGAGCTTATGCTAAGAACCAAAAGGACAGAGGGCTTTCTGTAAGGCAAGAGGTTTACTTCACCTTTATCTACAGCACAGATCATGGAGATGTAAGATGGCTGCCTCCTGCAGATGGAAATAATGGATCTGCTTCTTATCTGCCATTCCAAGTTCATGCAATTGATGACTATAGATCATTTCTCTTACAGCTTTTTCCTTCCACTCAGTGCTGCCAGAAAAGTGTGATAGCTCATTGTGACCTATACTTCAGGCAGCTATCAGATCTCCCAAACACAGATCAAGAGATTCCAAATACTGGAAGGTACTGCAGTGTCTTACACAATGTATATCTCTATGCCTGTGGAAAGTAAATATTTGTCTGAGTAGAAGTGATCTTGAAGCAGACCCTAAACTGTAACCATGGCTCAGTCTGTCTTTCTCATGAGCCCACATCATTTGGATCCTGTTCAAGGACTTTTGAGTAGTAAGGAATTGTGTAAGTTTGCATTTTTATATGTTAAACTTCTGCTCTAAGGTCTGCCTAAGAGATAGAATAGTTCTCATCATCTGAGACAAGGGCATACAGTACTTTTATAGCATTGAAAACAACTTCACCCAAAGGAGAAGTCATTCCCGTGTAGCAATCTGCACCAGGAAAAAGTTTTGTCCCACTGCCCATGTCAGGTCTGCAGTCCCAACCACATTTTGGGAGCCTCTGCCCCAGATTTGGCTGGGGAAGGGATGCTGCCAAGGAACAGAGCTGCAACTACTTTCCCTTCTCCCTGATCCAGGTGGTGGGAAGAGATGAGGTAGCAGACAAGGCTTTATGTCTTCTCATCTCCTCTCTCTCTCTTTTCATCTCCTCTCTCTCTTCGTCTCTTGTCCAGGTGTTACAGAAAGGGGGGGTGAGGGGGAAAATATCCTGGAGCTCAGCCCTAATTGGCAAAGAGGAGGGAAGTGCTCTGAGTGGGATTTCCATTGCAGAAAGGGTGCTGTTGGGGAGCTGAGGTGATGGGGAGGGGGCTATCGCACAAGAGTCAGGTAAGGGACAGGTACACAGCCAGGAGTACCCTCCCTGTCACCCCCTCCACACACATATCCCTCATGGTTGCTATGAAAAGAAATTTAAAGTGCTGTTCTGGACAACTCAGAGACTGTTCTGTTCAGCCTTGTGAAGGTGGCATTACTCCAGTTCACTACAGCTTCAGGCAGAAAATGGTTGCCTTGTCCCTTTAAAATGACAGTCTAATGTGGCCATGATTTAAGCTGCAGGAAACAATATCTCCTTACAGCATTTCATGCAGAAGAACTCATTGTTAGTAATTAGAACAAATGTATATTTTTACGGATTCACTCTTATCCCACATCACTGACTGAAACTATATCTATCACGAATGTCTCATGCATTTTCTGTTTGGACATGGCCAGTGGTTTGTCTGGCTGTGGTGAGAACACCAAATGCATGAAGGGCTCATTCATGTTGATGAGCATGGCCCTGCTTAGTCCAGAGCTAAGCCCATGGAGCACAGATACTACACTATCACCTTCACTCTTCCCAAGCACTGTGTCCACCTGGCAGCTAATCTGGATACAACGCTGCAAGAGCCACCTCAGAGATTTCCAGGCCCACAGGTCTGCCCATGGTCCCAGAAATCCACCTTGGCTTGCGGGGCCTTACTCATTGGTTTGGAGGGCACTGCTCCTTCCACCAGCTGTTTCCAGGTGCCAGTGGCACTGGTTTAGTGTCCCTTTGTGTTGTTCTCCCATCACTGAGAACCTGACATTACCAATATTTCTTGAACGGCGCAATGCAACATACTAAGAGACAAGGGGAAAATTGACTGTCTGTGTTGCTGTTTGATAAATAGCTATCTTATTAATATAAGAACTTGCCAACATGCTACAGGTTCCACCAGTGTTTGAATCTGGGGCGGAGGAGCAGGAGACAGATATGTGTTGGATTGAAAATATAAACCCTTAGACATGAAGATTGGGAGGATGTGGGACTGTGTATCTCTATGACATCTGGGTCAGTCTTGGCAAGAAACTTTCCCATTTCTGTACTTTTACTGTACTTGAAATCCAGCGAGAACCTAATTAAAATTAATGGAGAAATAAAATGTGGGGGGAAAGCAGGGCAATGTAAAAATAGAAACGCTAGCACAAGAAAATATTAGATCTCCATGAACCCTCTTAAAATGAATTTTTTTCAAATTAACTTATCAAAATATTGCTCTGGGACTTTCAGAAGTCTTCAGAGTGTAATATATTTAAAAGACTATGACAATCTTATAAAAGAATGAATTGTATTTGACTTTTACCTCACTACAGAGCTGGAATCAGCAGCCAATACATAATCAGCTTCCCCATTCATCTCTTTACCCCAACAGTCTCTGAAACAGGAAACCTCCTGGCCAATGTTCAGAGGACGTGACAATGGAGCAGAGGTCCTAAGTGCTTTGGTACCCACAAAAATCTCTTTCTACACCTGTCCCATTTGGTGTGTTCATGCAGTTTAGTGCAGAGTGGGCAGCAGGAGCTCAAAGGATTTTTTCTGTGTGGGATGTATCACATTCTGTGACAAATGTGCTTAAACCCTGATTGTGCAATATGGCTCTAGTTGTCTTTTAATTCCACCCTGAGTCATGACACTATTGGGGAAGGAAAAAAATGAAAGTTAAGCAGTTTTTTAAAAATACAGTTTCAGACTCTGTTATGCACTCATCATAAATACATCATTATGCAATGGAGTCACTATTGGACAAGGTAAATTGGAGTGCATTAACCATGTTTTTCTATGGTTTAGCTTATGCCTTTTTTCTTTTCCAGTGTTTGTTTAGAAGATAATTGCAACCACTTGACACATTTGTACCCTTGAGTTATTGATACAGGTTTTTAAGCCATAGGAACAGAGTTGAGATCAGCAAATATTTGGTGAGATTCCTGTCAGAGAGGATTTTAAGCAAAAAGCACAAAGAAACTTTGTTGCTTTATGTAGGTCTAAAATCTTTACAAAAATAGGCGTTTAGTTAATGAAATCTGTACAACCCACGGACAAGTGAGAAATGAACTGTCATTAAACTACCTCTAGTAGATGGATGGAAAAAAAATGTCCTGCAACGTTATTGCAAGGGTGTGTTGAGGATGCCAAGAGCATGACAGAAGTTAATAGTTCCTATCCCAATACACCTCATGGGTCTAACTCAACAACCAGTGAAAGTCCTGTTTATTTGCTCTGGAGTCATCCGGGGTGCCTGGTGCCATCATGATCTCCTATGTGCTATAGGTGCAACCCAGACCATGGGTAGCTGTCTTAGGCACACCACTACTCTTGCTAGGACTCTGGTGTTCCCCAAATTCCACCACAGATAGCTGTTTTTCTCTTCATGACAGTCTGGGGACACAATTCTGAAGAGTGCAGTGGAAGGCTTGTGCTTCCTGACCATAAAATTCTGCTATCGGTTGTAATAAAGACAAAAAGTAATCTTATTTTACATGATTAAATGAAGATTGACACTAGATGAAATTATTTGCTGGAAGCTTGTGAATTCATGTAACTAACCATGTTTTGAAGCTAACTGAAATGCACTTGTAAACTACTTAGAAACATTTCTGCATTTACATGAAGCAATCCCTGAAAAGCTACAAGTTAATCAAGTTAATTATGAAGTTAATTATATTTATGAACTTTGATTTCAAGTGACAAAATATTTCAATCTTTTAAGTCACTGAGGCACAGACAAATAGTGGAATGGGTGATTTATTTATTTTGTAATTCAAAGAGAATTCAGAGATCATCCAAGGTATTAGTAACAGTTTTTGGAGATGAATCATGTGCAAATATAAAGACAGATAGACAGCAATGCCATGCCCGGTGCCATTGAAAAATCCCTCTATGTCCCAACCAGCATATTTCAGACTTAAACCTGAAGTGTGTCTTCAATTGTGAGACAGTTCTGTGGTTGCTTTGGGCCAGACTGCCCGTCCCTGTCAGACTGGGGTCTGGGACCTGCTCTTCAGTGGGCACAGGATCTGCTGCCATCAAACCAGGATGTCTTTAGAACAGGTAGTGGATGCCTTTTGTCTGATGCTGAAATTCAGCTGGAGTACAAGTTTTGTTTACCATCCTTGCGGTCAAAGTATGTGTGCGTGGACCTTTAAGTGAGAAAGAGTTTTAGCCTAAAAACTGGCCTATAGCAGCTTGGCAGTTTGAAAGACAGCTTAGAGCTAAGTATCTATTATCCATTTTTGACTGTTGTTAGCCTGGTGCCATGCAAGTTTGTGAAGCTGGTCAAAGACAAAAGGGTCCTCCAGAGTTAACTATTTCCAGAATCCCAGAAAAAAATTAACTTTGCTGCTGTCATGTTTCTGTACATGCATTATTCCTAACATAGTTTGCTCTACAGCCCACAACTTTGTTATTTTGAAATGTTATTTGGATGAGAAATGCCAGACCTGGCAATGTGGTGATATAATACACTAATAAGCAAATTCTGAGCAATGTTCAATAGGAAACATTTTTTATTTTATGAAGAATTCTTATTTAATGTATTTTTTCTTAAAAGCAGTGACACTATGTCAACCATAATTAATCATTCTTGTGCTCATTAATGTCTTTTTTATCCATTTCTGTTCCTGAATTATGGAAACAAGTTTTAGAGTTCAGTGAGAGACTGATGAATGCTCCAGCATTCTGCTGTGAATCCAGAGTATTTTGTTAAACTCCTTGCACTATTTCCAAAAATGTTAGAAGTACTTTCATGGCAACGGACTACAAGGCGCTGTCTTTTTCTATAAAATTCTAAACACACACATACACACACATTTTCCTTCCTGATTTTCTCTGCATGTGTCAAAGTTAGGCAGGAATTCTATAGCACTTAGTACTTGCTGATGTAGAAATGACTGCCAAATGAATGGTTTATACTGGAATATCTCATTATTTATATAAGTATGCTACAGTATGGACATTTAATTTAGTTCTCATTCCAAACCCATGACAAGTCACTTTGACACCTTTAAGAAATGTTTCACATATGGTAAGATAAAGCACTCAAAACTGTAAAAGGAAAAAAAATAGATGACTCAAATTAAAACAGAGATTTTTAAACAATCAAAGGAAATACTTCAAGCTTGTAATAACACATCTCAGCCATTTACTGTTTAATAATTTTAATGATGAATTAACATTTCTGGGGAACAAGGATGGTACAGTAGTTCTGGGGGCTGGCTCTTTTCACTTCCAAAAGACGTAAGGCAAAATTTCACAGGCATTAATGGAAAGGTCCTTTTGAACATGAGGAGTGAAAGCTTTCATGGAGGGTTCTGATTTGTTGTGGTGCTGCTGTAGATCTGAGCATGAGAGAATTCAGGCACCAAGCCCAAGTACTGAGACAGCCAGGCAGGGATTTGAAACTGCACCTGCACTCCCTGTGCCTGTCTGTTACCATCTCATAGCCTTTCACTCTACAAATAAAATAGTCATGTTTATCCTCCACTCTGTGAAAAGTACCATTTTAGCTGAAACACATTTCTGCCGTAAAACTAAATCAGACTACTTGTGTAATGGAGCTGGATGGAAAGTAGCACCAAAGCTTGATTTACCATGCAAGCTAGGTGTGGAAGGGTTTGGCTCCAAAGCTGACGATTTATACCGGGCACTTTCTCTGGGAAGTGTGAGTTTGAGCTATGAAGTCTGGCTTTGGAAAGGCAGCTCTCTGGGTACTACCCAGATTAGGAAGGGCGTCCTCAGCAAGGTGAGCGGCCCGTTTGTCAGGATCCCTCACAGCAAGGAACACACACTAGTGCTCTGATGTGCAACTGGCTGTGAGGGACAGTAGGCCAAGTGTAAGACTGGTAACACTGGGTTTCCACCATGTGAAAACCTGCTGTGAATCCTTTCCATGCCTGCTTGCTTAGCTTCAAGATTCCCACGGTGTGAGGCTTGAAGGTGAGCGTGGCCTCAGCAAGCAACCAAAGCCATAAATTACCTGTTGTGCTCTTGGGCCACGGTATTGCACCAAAGTAGGAATGTTATGGCATTTAGAGGGCAGAAAGCAGGCAAGAACACATGAGGAATGGCCTCCGTTACAGACAGATGGTTCTCTCAAGGCACCCCACCTTGGGACTTCCTTGCAACTTCTGGCAAAGGCCTTTCAGCATCTGCCACTGAGATGAAAATGAGCAGAGGTGTCTGAGCTCTTGCCTGGGCCTGCAATGGCCTGCTCTTGCTGTGCAGGGTGGGAGTGAGCTCCAGGGACTGCTGGGTTCTGTACATATATATAGATAACATATACAGAGAGAAATAGATGGGTATCATACAGGCATTAATCAGAAAACAGAAGTATTTTCTATCTAGAAATATTTAGTGTATTGTAAATAAAAGAGCAAGAAATTACCACTGAGACAAAGACTTTAAAAACATGAAACACAAAGTGTTTAGTGTGTGTTTTGCCTACATTTTTGTAAAATAGATCTTTGGCAATTCTTTTGAAGAACAAGGGCTTTCAGCCAACCTGAATGACAACATTACCCAGTGTTACCAGAACAAAGATAAAATACTCTCAGCTGTAACTTCTGAAGCTTTTTAAAATCCATTTTATTCTTTTTTTCTGCCTGTCTGGATCTCTCGTAGCTCATGTGTGCCCACTCTCCAGCCCCATCCTCACCCCTCCATTACCATCACGAGCTGCTCCCTTGACCCTAAGTGCAAGAATCAAGATTTTCTTCCAAGAGTATCTAAGAGGGAGGAGGGGAAAGACAATATCTGAATAGTTTTCCTAGGGATTTTTGTATTTTCCTCTTGAGAATATATTCAGTGTCTCTGAGAGGGGTGGCTGCACCTCTTGCTGTCCCAAGCCCTTACCTTTGGAGAAGCAGCCACCACCTGGCCATCTGGGAAGGCTCCTGCAGTGCACCACAAAACTTTGCAGCCGTGACACCTGCTGGAGTACAAGAGACTGTCTCCAGGAAGGCCTGTGGGATCAACCAGCCCAGGGCCTCTATTCTAACTTAATCTAGAATCTGTAATAAGGGAAGTTGTATTTTATTTTAGAAGGCTCATGTGTATCCCAAGCCAGTTCGTTTCTTATAAGGCTGATATTGTAATGGAGTACAAGAATGTTCATGCTAAATGGAAAATGAAAGGGGACTACCCCACATTTAATGAAACAAAACACAAGTGAGTCAGTCTTTAAATCTTTCACCAGATAATTTCTCTCTCATAATGTGCTCTTTCTATCCACTAATTTGACAGTGTGTTCTTTTAAATGTAGGTATTTGATCAATGTCCCTGGATAAGTTCATCTGGCTGATGAAACAAAACAGAAATATCTCACGACAACGTCTGGCACAGGTACAAACACAATCAGTATCTCCAATTTATCTTGAGATTGCATGCAAAGTACTCTGAAACAAAAACACACTACAGCTCTCCTATTTTTTGATGTTGAAAGATTTTAAAAAGTGTAATCCACATTAAGGTTCTTCATTTCACCAGCCAAGACTGAAAAGTGTGTACTTTTGGAGGATAACAAAGCTATTTGTTGTTAGTGCTAACTTTGTGCAACTGTGTAGGGATTGGGGTTTTTTTACTCTTCCTTATGGAATTCCTGTAAGCACTTTGCCAAGTCCTATGTAATGTTTAATTCATACAGCATTCCTTTTCTCCTGTTTCTTAAGTGAGGTCATTACGCTAAAACTTGAAATGGAAACTCATGCATCCACCTTGAAGGCTAAAGAACAAACCACAAAACAGACCTGAGCAAAGTTAGAACTGTGCATTTGAGGAATGCTGGGGTTATTCTGAATGTTTCCAAATCAGGCACAGGGTTTCTAGTATTTACAACTGGATCTCTGTGCTGTTTTAAGAGAGCAGCTAGTGGTTAATGATACGTGTTTTAAGTATTTATTCAATCACAAACAATAATATACCTTTGAAATTCGTTCCTATTGGTTCCACCAAATGGATAAAACCAGCAGCAATTTCTGTGCCTGGAACATTCCTACTGAGTAAGGTTATGAACTATGTTCTTGCAAGAAGCACTTTCATGGAATGTGTGTCAATTATTTTTACCTGGTAATTCTATTTTCAACACAAAGACTTCTAGGAGTTACTCAGGTAGACTCAGATTAATCTCTAATCCCTACTATCCAGCAAGTCACATCATCTTCCATCTAGTCTGTTTGCCACAGTCTCTTCTCCTACTGTCCAGCTAAAAGGAAAAATCTGGTGAACTTCTACATACAGCTTTAGAATCAGTCAAGAGTGAAGGAGAGGTAAACATATTCGTAGGTTTCTTTTTAGGTTTACATCAGCAGAGGCTCTGATGTTATTTGGGAGTGTCTAACTTGCACTGAGCAGTGTTTTTTCTTGCTCTGGTATATCAGAGAGAACAAGATCACAGTCCTATGTAAATGCACTAGAGAATGTAGAAACACTGAATTAGACACATGTTCCACTTTCTTTGTGCCTGAATCGCCCTTGTCAAGAGCTTCTTTAGAGACATAATAGTGCAATCTGTCATTCACAGAAAGGAACACATGGAGTGTAAAATGCCGTTACTGGAATTTATCAAGAGCAGCTTCCATAACCTGCTACATTGTAAAAATGTTCGCATTTTAGCATGCCAACAGAGCTTCAGCACTGATGCCTTCAACAAATAGGAAGCACATGTCATATTAAGCTTGTTTCCTCTCAAATCCACAGTTCAGTTTTAGAGGATACACATGAAGAGAAAACCCAGTCAATCAACTGCCCAGGTCAAAGAGGCAAGGCCTTTTCTTGTGTGACTGAAGTGGGGAGTCACATACAGCAAATGGACTTGGCTACTCTCCCTTTTTCTTTCTGGAATTGAACAGCCATCAGAAGATACCCAGAAAGTACTTTGATCCGTCAATGACCATCTGCCCATGAAAAGTATACAGTGGTGGAGTGAGCCCAGAAATGGGAAATTTCATGGGCAAGGCTGTTCAGCCTTTCTCAAAAAAGACACCAGGTAATCATGTTGGGTCTCTGAAACAGAGAGAGATGAGAAGAGCACTAGCAGCATGCTGAATAGTCACATCATTAGAGTGAAATAAACCTGCCTTGAACTCCAGAGTTTAGACTGGATTTGGACCCCTGCAGCTTTGCTTGGTTTTGACCCTAATGTCTCAATTCAAACTAAACTATATTTTTACATGTTCAAAAGGGTGAAGCTTCTTAATGTGAAGTAAATACCTGAGCCCTTTTTTACAAGGAGTTTAAAACACAGACATAAAGGAATGGAGAAAACCAGTTCCCACCGGCTACCATGGGGTTTGCTGGTGGCTCACCCATTTGTTGGGGCTTTTTATTTCTACAGGCAGAAAAGGAACTCACCTTTCTGTTGTAGGTGAGCATGAATGCTTAGTACTTTGCATTCAATAAAAGATAAATAGCCCTGTATATGCCATAAATCTCAACTAATGAGAAGCCACTCACTCATTATCTTTCCTAAACAGACGCTAGATTAGTGTAATGAATGGGAGTAGGGAGCATTAAGAAAAGTGCAAAAAACTCCTATGTTACGTATCCATGTTTCAAACATATATTGCAACATGTATAATTTCCTGCTGATTTTTCCTCTTCTTCACTGACCTTCTGACTCAAGTTGGTTTGTCAATGAAGGCATTACAGAAAATCTATTTAGTACTTACTTGCTTTTTCACCAATTTTTTCAAAAAACCAGGTGGCAATGAAAGGATTTAACCTAGGCATTAATAAAGAGCATATTCTGTTTGCTGGCTTCAAATGGTCCGTAGGTCCACCACAGCAAGGTGCGCTTGTCAACTCTACTGCATGTTTCATCATTTGTGAAAGAAATAGGTCTGATGCACCAATATTCAGAACTCTCTGTTTCAGCAAACTTCCCACTGATTTAATGAGAAGATGCAGGGAGGGTTTAGGCCACATTTATAAAAATATTAAGTCTGGATATATATGTGTGTGTGCGTGCGTGTATTCATTATACATGTATGTGTACAACACATAGAGGCACACAGAGAGAAATCTTCCCTTTATTTCCCTGGGTGACCAGTTACTGTCTAAAATGGAAGTTTGTTCTGTTCTGAAGTTTTTCTGAATTTGACCCCCTGTGATCCCCCAAATTTAAAATAGCCCCTTCTAATTTACTGAGGATATAAGGTGTATCAAGCTGAACAACACACAGATCCTCTCAGATATGGGTATTTTCTCTCTATTTGCACTCTTTCCCATCTTTGTTATGAATCTCAGTTGACACTCTAAATGGTAATATCAAGTACTGCTGGATTTTAACATAGCAAATACTGGACAGTCTTTCACAAAAAGTTCTACCCAACATACGAACTTACTATTAATTATTGTTGCTAAATATGATGGGTTTATTGTAGAATTTATCATTAAAAGATAGAATTACTCAAGTTCTAACTTCTAATGGGAGTTTGGAGGGCAAGGGTTGACCCTTGGAAGTAAGGTTATATGGTTCTTTTGGTTTGTTTATGTGAAACAGGAAGGTTCTGCTGAGCATTACAGAAATCTGCACTCTCCTTTTTGTATACTAATGAAAAGCTTTTAGGAGGAAATACGGAGAGTTCTGTACCTAGAACAGATTTCATAAAACTATACATTCTTGGCAAACTAGTTAGACATATTTAACTTATGTGTGCCTAATCTGTATTTTTACAGGATTTCTCTATCCAACAGTTCTGCTAGCTATACATTAATTCCATGCAGAAACACACACATCTGGGTGTTAACATTTGTGCAAGATTTGATTGGTTGCATATTTGCCTGTGAATTTTCAGATGTGGGCAAAGAAAATATTATTTCTTGGGGACTATATAAGGAAATAGTTTAAGTCTTCACATGACATCATATTATTCAGCAGCAGCAGATTATAGACCTGTATCACCACACGGTACACAGTAACTAGTTGTTTATTTAACATATGGCAGGAAACGTGTCTGCTTCATCAAATTCTACATATCATGAACATTTAAACTTTGTAGCTTCTATAGCCCTTAGAAAAGTGCCCTTTATGCTCAACATGATTGCTCAACATCACATTATGGGTCTCCAGAGACCAAATAAGATTTCTCAGAAGAAAAATAAACACATATGCTTAATTGATGAAGGTTACATAATACCAACAGTATCTCAACACCTTCAGAGTCTTGAAAGACTAGCACAAAGGAAATACACACCAGGAACAAGATCTAGCCCTTCTTAGCTGCTTTTAGTGTACTCTAGGAGATGTAACCAGAGGTATAAATGTTTGTCTTCTTGTCCGCAAGGAATAGAATCAATTTAAGAGTCATAATTTTATAATAATTATTAATAATAATTTGACTTCACTTCCTAAATTGTTGCCTGACACTGAAGAAAAAAGCTTTACGCATTTTTCAGAAACAGTTCCTCCTTGTGACAATGCTAGTCCCAAAACACTGCCAAGATCTGTGCCATCCTAGGCTGTCTTCCACCCTGTGTGCCAGATGTCTCATCGTAGATGCCTGAGAAACATTCATCAACACAATCACTAACTTTTACTTTCATAAACCTCCTTCTACTTTCCCCACTCCTATTTCAACTGCTTCAGAATCCTGATCCAGAGCTCACAGACCTTTTGAGACTCACTCCATTAACTTTTTGTGCTCAGGGTATTTCTCCCACTGCACATCTAAGGTAGGGGACTGGCAAAAGTCTTTCCTAGTCTCCGGACACATATTACAAGGTTAAATAGTTTGCATAATTAGTGATAGCAAATACAAAGGATCTTATGGGATATGGGAATGACAAACAAGGTCCATAGATGTTCTCAAATTCTGTCAGAGTTGTATCACTCATCAACATAGAGACTTTTGTCATGTGAGGTTGAAACACTAAACCAAATGAGTCACTAATGTCAGGCAAACTATAAGCCCTCCAATTACCCAAATGCAGCCAATGTACTTTAGATTTATATTGCACACTGCTACCTTGGGGTTGGCATGGCTTATTTATTCAACAGGATTTTCAGAGCTTTCTGGAGCTGGAGAAAAAGAATAAAGCTATTGCCTTTTAAAATGAATGCATAAAAATAAAAAGAGATCCTGGCTCCTTACTCCACTGTCTGTGCCCCCAGGCCACAGGGGATTTTGAGGTGATCACAGGCACTCTGTCACCTTGCATTCCCTCTAGCTGAAAACATCCCCCCTGACATAACATCCTCATTCATCTGCAGATGTGGACAAAAGAGATGTCTTATCAACAAAATTTATACTGTCCCAACCCTCCAATAGTCTCTCACCTAGCAGAAGACTTCGTCTTACTTAAGACCAGAGATCTCTGCCATCACCCTGGGCTAGCCTCCAGCATTCCCTGGATCATCTGTGGTATCTACACCCTCCTCTGGGATGTTGCTGGGACCATGTTTGGACCTTTCAGTTTGCAGTCTTTGTTCGTTTTTTTTTGCCCTGATCCTTTAAACTAAGGGCCCCGCCTTTGTCCTCTGTATTCAAATGTCTCAAAGAAGAGTTTGACGGATTAAGAAAACCATCTTCAGGCACATCCCTCTCCTTGATGTACTCATACCACTCATTCACCTCTGCCAGCCACAAATCTGGCATCCAGGTTGGCATTGAGAACATCTCCTTCCCTTATGTGCATTAAACATGCTCATTACATTACAGCTTCCACATTATAATTCATATAACTCACCCAGTTACACTTCTTCACCTCTTCTCTTCTTGAAAGCTGAAGCTCACTTTATGATGACTGTAAGGTCCAGTTCTCAGGCTTCTTCAGTGCATGTCAACTGCTGCTGCTAACCTCCTTCCACTTAAAAATAAACAGGAACATATCACCCTCACCCACTACTGTATTTGTTTCAGGGTGTCAATCAAAACTAAAAAAAGAGAGAGAGAGAAAAATCACCTTGTTCTCTAAAATTCTTCCTAGACTTTGTCCAGCTTATCTCATGTTCTGTTCATTTCTTCCATCACTTCTCTTACACGATTGAAGGCGAAAGAGTTCAAAATTGAGGTGATATTTGCCAGGCTCTATCACTCTGACATGGTTATCATAATATTTTTAAAAAGGTTTGGATTTAAGTAAATTCCAATCTGTTTTTTTCATTAACTAAAATTGAACAAATGTTAATTAAAACAGGCAGACTACATAAATATACAAAATTCATGGGTGTGGGTGTGTGTATTCACACACTTTAAAGACTAATTTCCTTGTTGTTTTCTGCCCATAGCAGGTAGTAGATATAGAAAATTATAGTTGCACAAGAATCCCATGCTTTCCAGCTCACTGTCACTCAATGAAATCTTCAACCCTATCCTTTGTATCAAGTTCTTTAGCAAGTTATGGTGAAAATGAAACAACTACAAATTACTGCAACAGTGGCTAAACTCTGTTAGAAGAACCAAGAATTTCTGAGTCTCAAGATGGTGCAAGTCCCATTTTGCAAAGTCCCATTTTGTTTTAACGATTTCTCCATTGCTACATAAAAAAAGGGCTGGGAACCCCTCTCTGTTCCTGAGGTTAAGTGACATTTGTCACTAGGTCTTTGGGTCTTTTGGCACCTCTGTGGTTCAAAAAAAAAAAAAAAACTTTTTCTTGTGAGATTCTAGTTTTGAGTAATGTAAGGAAACACACTGTAAATTGTTTGAGTGGTATTTTCATAACAGGAAGCCAAAGGAGGGAGTAGACTGAGAGGATGGAAGGAGTTTTGGGACAGCAAAAACTTCTGGAAGAGTGTTGGAGGACTAGATTAGTGCAGGACAGAGGGAGTCAAACCAGGTGCCATCTAGTACAACCAAAACTGTGCCTGGGTGCATGGCAGCAGTCAAATGGTGTGTTTAGCTCATGTTCCCTCCTTGCCCTGTGCAGCATCAGTGTTTGCTGCCATCAGCATCTCTTTCCGGGGGGGATTTTGTGCCCTTATGCACCTCACCATGCACAGGGGACTTGGCTGTTGGAGGAAATGTGACATGGGTATGGCACCCCAGCAGCAGATTGCTTCTTAACCAGTACGGTACAGAGCCTTAGTCCCGCCTGCTGAAGTGACTTAACTGACTGGAACCAATTCAGTGTTCACTGGGTTGGCCTTTTCTACATCTTAAATAAGCAAGAAAGTCAATCTTAGTCTAGTAATAAAGTTCTTGTTTATAAGGAGAATAAAACTGATGAAAAAAAGAAAGGAATGAAAAGGGATACCAGGTTTTTCTCTGGGTAAAAGGTCTCCAGCCTATTTGAGCTGATTCAAGAACCTATGAAATAAAGCGGAGAAGACATCAAAGGACGGAGACAGAATCAACTCAGCAAAAAGGAGGTTGAAACAATCCATAGAGAAAAATACAGAACTTTGTCACAAGTTCAGAAGTAGCAAATTTTCCATGGCAAAGTTGATCCGTTTTTAAATGATCCATTTTTAAGTTATTTCAACTACATAGTTTTCCACAAAGCTGTTCCTGTAGTTTTGATCTGTACACAAACTTCTCAGAAAATTGCAATAACATGACAAGCAACTAAATTGCACTTCCTAATTTCTGCAGATAAGGCAATTTACTTATTTATTACAAAAACCACTGGGAGTTGAAAAAAACTGAATGCATTCTGAAATGCTATGAAGTTTCTCTTAAAATAAATAATTGTTTTAGTTTTAACTGATACTGTCTTGTTTGTTTTTATTTTTTCCCAAAGGCAAATCACAGCAATTATATGAAAAGGGAAAAAAAAAAAATCCCAAATCTGAACAAACTGCAGCTAAATCCATCAGTATTTAACATTAATATCTCTGTGTATTTCTTGCTAACACTATATTACATTTCAGCTTGCCTCAGTCTTGCAGAATTTAAAAGATGGGTATGTTTATGACCATACTACATTGCACAGACCATGGAAGAACTTACACAAGCTCTTTCTACAGTGAGGGGAAAAAAGTCTATGTATCTGTATTTAGTGCTTGGTCCCTACATTTTGACAAGGATACCTGTGTCTGGGGCCCTTGGTTGTTTTAGAGGCTGCATTTCCTTCTCCTGCCATGGATACAGAAGACGAAGGGACCCCCAAAACCCTCTTGCACCATTATGCAGCAGGAAGGGGACATGAGTTCTGCTCTCTTGCAGGTGGGCAGGATAGTTGATGGCTGCTACTAAGATACGAGATTTCTTCTCATAGCGATGACGTCTGTGAATCACCTTTGGCAGACTGGGGAAGACTTTACCAGGCTTAATCTATCTGGAAGACTAAAGGATGTTAAGGACTAGCCTTGTTTCCTCTCAGCAGCGGTCGGAGCTGAGTATTAGAGCCCTCTAGTGAGGTTTCTGGGAGCGGATCCCCGCCTCCAGCCCGTGGGGCCGAATGAGTCGCTCTCTTTCCTCGGGGTGAAGCGAAATTCGCCTTGGTGCTGCCAAAGGAAGATGGCCGGGGGGTTGTTCCCCTTTAGGAAAAGGCCCCGCGGGAGCGAGGGTTCACCTGCGCCGACGCCACCTGCACGGTCCAGAGATGCCGGCCGTGCCCCTGGCCCGGGACCCCGCCGGGAGCCACCGCTGCTGCTGCACGAAGGTGCCTGTGCTCGGCTCCCATCCCCGCGGCGGGGACCGAGCACCCACCGAACGAGCCCCCGGAGCTGTCTGCTGCCTGGCTCACGGGGGAAGGCGGGAGGGAAGGGAGGGCAGCCTCTTCCTAAAAATACTCCCCGGTCAAATCCCCGTGAGCCAGGGATGGAGATGGTAACAAAAATGCCTTGAATCTGTAGGAACAGTGAACAACCTTCGTGCTTTCCTCATCATCTTGGAATAATCAGCGGAATTAACTGAGGTCGAGGAAACAGGCTGTTGGGTTAGTTGTGGGAGGCTGTGAGAATAGGGGGCAGCCATTAAAAGAAACATGATCGCTATTCATCAACTCGGAAGAGGGGAAAGGAGGAGGGGAAAAAAGAGACCTTCGTGGCTGGAGCTCATAGCAACCTGGTCTATCTCTGATCAAGAAGATCCCTGGAAACAAGAAGTTTACAAATATTGTCAAATTGATGCTTGTAGTGTGATTTAAGTTGTCAATCCCGCAGAAGCCCACCAGAAGTTTAGATTCAATACCCTGCATTTCTGGCTAGTTATTGCCAATCCCCTAAGGCAGAAAGCTCTCTCTCTCTCTTTATTTTAACCATATGTGCCTTTTGTTGTTGTTGTTGTCTTGTCTGCTAGCTGTACACTGTGTGCTGAGAGAGTCCCCTTGTGCCGCGGAGCATCTGAGGCGGTCCCCGCAGCCGGGAGTGGGGCGGGAGTGGGTGGGCACCGGCACGGACCCCCCTCCTGCTCCCGCCGGTCCTCCCTCCAGCCATCTGTGGCGTCCTCGGAGGGGGAGCACCCCAAATAAATATCGATGCTGGCGGTAACAGCCGGGAGGGTGCTGATGGCAGAAGTGGGTGAAAACCCTCAGCCCCTCGCCCGAGATTGAGAAAGGGTAATATAAAAGTAATCAGGACGGGCCGCATTAATCGGCTGGGGGGGCTATCGTGTTTCGTGGGGAGCTCGGGAGGTTACAGCGCCTTGAGCTGGGGACACAGTGCTGCCCCCGGAGTCCCATTTCACCGGGGGGCGGCCGGGGACCGGGGGCGGGAAGGTTCACCGAGGCCAACTCAGTCACGTCCCATTAGGCCCCCATCTCCTAATTAATACATCTCTTTCGAAGATGTTATTCGAGCATCTCAGGTCCAGCCGGCGGGGAAACGGCTCCGTGCTGGAGACGAGTGGCAGAGCTGCGGGCGCGGGGAGCGGGCCGGCTTCGTGGGGCAGACACTCCGCTGCCCTGGGCTCCCAGCAGAGTCCCCCCGGTCCCCAGCACCCCGCTCCTGCCCCGCACCCACAGCGTTCTCTTTCAAGCGGAGTTTGTTAGCATAATCGAGTTACCCGCTACATATCTGAAATCCTTGACCCGTCCCCTTGAGGAACCGTGCATTGCAGCAAAAGTTTTGAATTATTCCTTTCGCCCCAAATCAGGGAGCAACAAGCAATTATTGTTTGTCTTAATTTAGTTATGTGCAGAGATCGTCTGCCGTACTTTCTTTTTTCGGTCGAGACAGGAACTTAGTGTCATCTCTCATGGAATAGATTCGGGTTTTAAAAAAACTCAAAAATAAATAAAAGCGTGAATAAATAACGGGAGGACGGGGGGAACAACCCGCGGATCCGGGCTGCAAAACTGCCTCCGGGAACCCCGGGTGAGCTTTGGCCACCCAAAGGAACCCCAGTCCCGCCACAGAAAAACTTGTGAGACCGGGGAAACTGAGTGAGCCTCCGGGTTGGGAGGTGTGGGGCAGGTAGGCCCAGCATCGAGGCAAAGGTCGCTATGATTCATGTAAAAAACAAACAAACAGACAAACAAACAAAAAAACCTAGCAAGAGTTGCAGCTTAATTGCGGCAGGCTTTCAGTCTCGGTAAACCCCACAGGTTTTAAGGGGTAAACATATTGCAGCCCCGCCAAAAGGAAAGGGGAAAAACTTCAAATAAAAATTTAAAAAAAAATAAAAAAAAATAAAAAGGAAAAGAAAAGCAAAGAAAGAAACGAAAATTTGGAGTTGTCTGTCATTTTGGTTGCTCTCTCTACGGTTCTCACCACGGTAGTGTACATCTGCGGGGAAGATGTGTTTCTTTCTGGCATGTGAAAGTTGTGGGGTTTATAGTTTGTTCGCTAGCCCTGCCGATAAAAGCGCCCTTGGAGGGGCCCTGTCTCTCTGCCCTGCCCACGCGTGGAGCCGAGGCTGGCTGGCAGGAGCAGACATGTCCACAGCCCTGTGAGAGTGGGTGACAACTTTGTCCCGAGCCCAGCTCCGTGAAAAGGATGAGGGGCTCCGCCAAAACAGCGGTCGAGGAGGCTGACAGAAAGGTGTCAGGCAGGAGCTTGGGTGAATCGGCTCCTGTCTTTAACATGAACGATGCGGGCCTGCAGGCTCCCACACAGACTGTTGTCTGCAATGGGACGGTGAAGGTACGGACAGAAAGGCGATTTCCAGATAACTGCCGCTCTACTTTGGCACTCACTCGTGGGCACGAAGCAGTTCCGTGCAAGGAAAGGCTCCTCGGAAGAAAACCGGCAGCCTACAAACCCCTCCTCAGCCAGTCTGTGCCACAGCTAATGAAAAGAGCGTCGGGATAAAAACCACCTTTTTATTTCACTTATGTTTCCCAAAGATTGTGTTGACACTGACGGTCTCGCGTGCTGCTGCGCGGAGGGATGAGGCGCTTGTCGAGTGGGCCCTCGGCAAAGTGACAGCCGGGCCCAGACCGGGGTGAAACCCCGGCCTTCTCCGCCCGGCGGCAGCGGGACCGGGCAAAAATTTGGATCGGCTCAGCTAAAACTTTCCACGGCAGCTAAACGGGAGAGAGCTGGCAGCAGCCAGGAGAAACAATCTCGTCGGTCTGGGGGCAAACGTGAGCAGGCGATTCGCTCCTCCTGCTCTGAAATATAATGGCAGGGAACGAGAGCCTTCACAAACGCCAAAAAAAGCTCCTCTCCCGTTCGCCCGTTTCCCTCGCAAGACACTACAATGCGATTCGCCCCGTGCCGCGCCTTTGCAGCCAGTGCTCCGTCTTCTAGCATGTAGGAATTTTTTTCTCTTTCCCTAAAGATAAAAGCAGTTATGCAGAATTTGGATCCAGATGTCACTAATTTACAATTGCTCTAGGACGCAAGCTGATACAGGGTGCCCGGGAAGGGGGTAGCCCTGCCTCTGCCCAGCTCTCTGGGAAGTACTTCACATGCAAGCTGCAGCCTGGCTAAGGCAGCCTAAAGTGAAAGCGCCTACGGAGGAGCTGGCGTGTAACCTCTGTACTCACATTTTAGGGTGCTAAGAAGACTCTGTCAGATCTAAATCTATGCAACAGGTTTTGACATCTCCTTTCCAGCTAGGGCGAACAGCTGCTCCCGTTCAGATTCAACCACTGTGGTTGTGAGATGGAAGGAGAGGAAGGGAATTCAGGTATATCCCCAATAAACGTGGGGTGACAGAACATGGTAGCGGGGAGGTGGGAGACACAGCTCAGACTTCGCTAGCACTTTTCATTATTTCCACGGTCCCCGTCGCAGGAGGGAGCGGAAGGCACACGGTGTGTGTGCGCAGAGGTCGGGGACAGGATAGGGGATTTGTATTTCTGTTGCCGTTTCTGCTCAGAGCAGCTCTTGATGAGGAGCGGTTGTTCCGTCCCGTCACTGTTCGCTACAGCTGTGGCTGTGAACTATCCAGCCGCTTAGGTTGGCTAGGAACAGCTGAGATCTGGATGCTGCCGTTTACAAACAGGCACAGTTTGAATTCTGAAGACATCGGCCGGAATCGAGGCACTAAGCGGTCGAGAGCTCATTTTGTAAAGGAACGGAAGGAGCACCATGAGACGGGGCTTTACCGACCCGTCACTAACATGCCTGATTTTGTTTTAAACGAATTTGAGCTGTTCTTTTCTCGACCAGGAAAAGAAGTCTCTATTTTCCGTCCCGGGGGGATCCAGGGCGGGAACCGCCCGCTTGCCGCTGTTTCCTCACGGCAGCACTCGTGAAAAGGCTAGACGGACAGGTAGGACACGCAGCTTCCACAACGGAGTGCTCTCGAGAAAGTACGGGCTTACACCGCGGATATGCACAGGCGTTCGGACATGCTGGGAGCTGGACACGGTTGATCCACTGCCCTCCTACCCCGCCCTCTTCTTCCTCCTCCTCCTCCTCCTCCTGCCTCCCTCCCCCGCCGCATTTCCCCCGGCCGCAGCCCTGGCGCGGCTCCTCGCCGGGAGCCGCCGCCGCCGGGAGTCGCCGGGCTGTGTGCCGCCGCCCCAGCCTCGCCTTCCCCCGGGGACGGCCTCTGCGCTCGTCCGGGCCGGCACGGAGGCTCGGTCCGTCGGCCACGGAGGCTCAGGCTGCGAGGCGAGGAGCCGCAGCCCGGTCTCTTGTGGCTTCGCTAAATCCCTGACGCGCCGGGGCGGCTAAAAAGGTACCGTGGCAGGAACCCACAATTGCAGAGACCTCTCCTGTCAGGACTGCAAATAGCGTAGAAAGAGCTTGTGGGATTAATTATTATTTCTCAGCAAAAGGGGAACATAACAGGCCATGGAAACTACTCCGAGTTTGTGGCCGGGAGGCTCCTCCCGGGTGCCTTCACCTGGGCGATCCCCGGCGCCAGCCTCCGCCCCGGCGGTCCCTTTTGGCCGCCACCCCGTGCGCCGCTCCCGGGGAGGCACCGCGGCTCCCTTCACCCGCTCATCGCACTCTCTCCCTCGACCTTCTAGCTTGCACAACCTCTCTCCCTCGCCTTTCACTTTGCGTAGACCGAAAAGGGACGGGAAATGATACGGGTTCCTGCCCTGCAGAGTCGGTAAATTTAGAACGCGGTGTGTAAAGGGCACGCGTGGGCGATAAGAGTCCGTTTAATCAAGCGAAGTGTTTCTGACTTTTACACTTCTACACGTGTTCCTCTCCTGTATGAAATACCCCGACACGCTCTTGGAAATCGAGTATGAATAAATGTCCGGCGTCCAGTGATCACAAATGCCAGCGCCCTTCACCGCTGAAGCGTGGTGGGGCTGGGCCGGCGATTCATGGAGAGGCAATCCCTCTCCGGCCCCGTATCATCGTGCCTTCTTCTCGCTCCCGGGCAGGTACGAGAAGCGTGTAATGGGATCCCAGGTCATGAACAGGGTCTCCATTGTACATGAGAGGCCCCTTCTCTATAAAACTCTGCAACAGTGGTTACTGGGCGCTGGGGAGAGTGGGGCTATAAGGGAACGCATTTAGAAAGAAATTTTTCTGCAAGCGCCGGAGACGGGCTTTTCTCCCCACAGCAGCCGCGGGTGCCAGGGACGGCGAAGGCCGCTGTCCGGAGCTGCAGGGCCGGGATGGGGCTGCGGGATCCAGACGGGACGGCGGGGCCCAGCCGGGACGGCGGCTCCGTCCCGCCGCGCCCCAGTGCCCTGCGGCGGGAAGCAGGGGCCCGGGCTCCGCGCTCTGCGATTCGGCGCTCCCCCTCTCCCCCGACGGGCGCCTGCAGCGTCAATCACGACGGAAATTTCTCCCTCGCTAGCTAATATCTCAGTTCGCAGGGCCGCCTCTGAGTGGATCTGAGCAATCTGTCAACCCAGCCGGGGAGCCACCTCAAAACAGATCGGGTTACCCCTGATTGACAGCGTCACCATGGCAAATAATTTGACTAAAACTATTGTCTTCTTCTGGCAGTCCCCGGGTCAGATAACCGGACCAATCACAGCGCGGATAATCACTTTTCATGCCAGCTTAGAATAATATTATTTA
>VZRN01011462.1:914065-930672 GCA_013397935.1 Dasyornis broadbenti
TGGACACAGAAAATTACGGTTTGGCAAAGTGACACTTTCCACTGGGCTAGTGGGAAACTCTGTTTACAAGCTCAGCGGACCTCAGACCTAAGTACCAGATGAAGAGGCCTTGGAGGTTTGCAGAGTTTTTAAATCTACTGGTTTTGCACTCCCCTCTGCTCGGTGCTCCCCAGAGCCAGCTCCCCACCACCCCCGCTCCCGCGGTGCGCACCCCGGAGCGACGGCCGCGTGGTGATATCCCTCCCTCTTTTGTGTTTCCTCTAGGGAAAACAACGAGAATTCAAACTCCAACAGCCACAACCCGCTCTCGGCGTCAATGAACGGGAATAAGACAGTTTTGGGGAGCTCAGAGGACGAGAAGACGCCGTCAGGGACCCCGGATCACACCTCCTCCAGCCCCGCGCTGCTGCTCAGCTCCAATCCCGGGCTGCAGCCTCTGCACGGCCTGGGCCACCCCCAGGGCCCCAGTGCCATCCCCGTGCCCAGCGCCGACCCTATGCACCACCACAGCTTGCAGGACTCCATTCTCAACCCCATGTCATCTAACCTGGTGGATCTGGGCTCTTAAAACCGTGTACACGCTCCCTCCTCCACTCCAGCCCTCCTTTACTCAATTTTTTCCTTTTTTTTTTTTTTTTCCCCTCCTTAATTTTACCAGGGACTTTGAAAGCAATGACAAACACCTTAGTGGATGTGTTGTGCCCTTTGGCAGCAGGCTGGTTTCAGGTTTGCAAGGCAGTGGACTCCGCTGTGGGTAGCTGATGTTGAGAAAAGGCTTAAGGGTTGCTTACAGGCGGTTTCAGGCGTGTAAGGACTGTTGGACAGGAGCCGTGATTTTCACGGCAGACTGTAAGGCTGATCGGGGTAGCAGCTCATTCCAGCCTTAACTTCACGAATCTCTCAGTGGTGTCACTTGATCGGGCCTGTTTGTGACAGAAGAGGCACATCGTAATATTTTTATTTTTTTCGGGGGGTGGGAAGAAAGGGGAACGCAAGGCTGCTGTTGCCATGCCTGTTTGAAAGTTACACATCGCTCCCGTTATTCTATTGTAGTTATGTATCCGTGGCAGGTGTACGATGTACAATTTCAACTAAGAATACAAAGTTGTAGTCAAGATATCGCAGCAACACGCGCTCTAGGCAGACTCTGTAACCTTCTTGTAGCTGATGCTATGCAGAGAGACAGCTTCTTTGGCCTTGTCCATGTGGTGCTTTCGCCATTTGCTGGGTGGGAAAGGAAGTGACGGCCCGGCTCCAGCCCGATGGAAGGCAGAGGTAGATTTTCTCCTCGGTATGCAACGCGGCTGAAGCGGGCTTTAAAAAGAAAAGAGGAATTGCTGCTCAAGTTTAGATCTAAATGACAGTATCAAACGCAAGTCACTCACCTTAGTTTTGTTTATTGTTTATATTATGTGAATACATTCTTTGAAAAATATTTCTGCTTTTATTTTATAATAAAATTTAGAAATCTAACTCGGCGTATGATTGCTTCACTCGCCCACAGGGTGCATTCGGGCTCAGTCCTGAGCGGAGCAGAGCGGGCAGTCCTGTTGGGGACGCCGGGGAAGGCGGTGTGGGGTGGACAGAGCCCGGCCACCCTGCTCGGTTTGGGGTGACCGCGGAGCAGCGCCCGGGCACGTCGGGGCCCTTGCCGGTCCGGTCCGGGGGAGTGGTGTGCGCCGAGGGGAGCTGATGTCGCCCTGCGGAAGCGGGGAGCCGAGGCCGCAGGAAGGACGGGCGGTGCGGGCCCTGAGGGAAGCGGAGAGGTCGCCCACCTGCTCCCCGAGGGCACGGCTTTGCAGGCTGCGGGCTTTTCCACCTCGCTGTCCGCCTGTCCCGGCAGAAAGCCGCCCCCTCTCGCTCCCACCTCGCCCCGAGCGATTGTGAGCAAACCGAGCGTGGCCAGACGCCGCTCCGGGGTCCAGCACGGCTGGGCTGCAAACGCCTTTCCAGCGCCTGCGGGAGTGATGCTGGGAAAGGGATTTCTCTATTCCTCTCCTTTTTCTCTCTTTCTTTTTAATTTCCTTTCCTGTAAGCACCGGGTAGCAAAAGAGACAGGCAAGTTCATTGTCAGTTTGCCCCATTAAAAGAGCTTAGGACTCTTGTAGCTTGCACCCTCGCTGTCTCTCTTTGCTAGAAGCCGAATGTGTATGTGCTTAAAATGGTCTCAGATCTTGCAAAGGGTTTTATACTTTCCTTTTTTGGTTTTTTGGGGGTTTTAAAATCTTCTTTTAAATGAATTTCTTGTGAAAAATAAACTGAGAAAAGGATATGGTTTCAGGCGGGATAGAAATATGTGTAGATCAGCAAAGATCGTGTCCAGGTTTCAGATGCTGGCTGAAATTTCAATCAGTGGGAGTATTGTGCGGGCAGTGTCCTAATTTGATATAATCTGGGTCTGGATTAGCGCCTCTGTGCATTTGTGGGTGTCCACTAAAAGCGCATTTCTCTGAGGTCCCGTAAAAACTCTATAGAAGGGAATGTATGGATGTCGGTAAAGGGGAGGTTCGGCCTCCAGAAAAAAAGCTCTCCCTTGGAATGTATGGATGTCGGTAAAGGGGAGGTTCGGCCTCCAGAAAAAAGCTCTCCCTTGGAATGTATGTATGTCGGTAAAGGGGAGGTTCGGCCTCCAGAAAAAAGCTCTCCCTTAGCCGCAGTTATAAATCCAGTTTTCTCGTTATGCTGGGGTGCAGCGGGGTACAATATTTTATCAGAGACAATGTGATATATTCAAACTCATGTTTCCCCTGCTTCTGCTCTTTGGGATGATTTTTTCAGTAGCAGAGATGATGTGGCTGTGGTGTGGGAGCATACCAGTGTGGCCTTACGTGCATTAGGGTCTAAATAGCAGATCCTGTTATTTCCATTGAGAGGCATCTAATAATTTTAGCTATGAATTTTAATTCTTTGAAAATAAACATTTTGCAAGTAGAGAAACCACTGCTTCCTAGAGCTACAGAAGATCTCTGCTCCCTGTAAAATAACAGCAGTGGTGCAACATTGCAAAGAATTAATTAATTGGCTAGTTAATTATTTTGTATTTTTGTAGATAGAAATGGGTTTGGGAAGGAAAACAGAACATCTGGGTTAATAAAACATGGCCTCAAAACCGAAATAAAGCCTTAAGGCTTTGCCCGCTGGAGAAATAAAAAATGAGAAATAGTAAAGCCAAGATGGGGAATATTTAAAGAGGCAGTATGAAAACAGGATGGGGTTTACGTGGATAATAAAAGGTCATATTGCACAGAGGAGGCAGAATTCGATGAGGAAAAGTAAATGAAGAGCTGACACGGTGAGAAAGGCCCTTTGAGAGAGTGGGATCTGTGAAAGCCCATGTGCATTTCAGTGAGGATAACTTATACACCGAGAAACTAAGAGAGGGCGAGTCACCGAAGCCAATGAAAGATGGCTAGAAACAGAAATCATGTGGTAAAAAAAAAAATCTACAGGTCAATCTGGCATTAAGGGTGCACACAGCTCAAAGCCCCAATGATGGGATGTGTGTAATGCAACCTGAAAACCCGAACATGTTAAGACTCATTTTATCAGACCATACTTGCCCTAGTACTGATGTTTGGTAAATTAGCCCAAATCCCTCCAATTTTCCACGCACAAAAAAAGTTCCCGATAGAGGAATATGCCGAAACTGACGTGACTAATCCTTGGTTTTAAACAGATTAGTTATGATTCACTAGCATTAGGTTACATGGGACATATCTCATCCCAGGTTTGATTGTTCCTGGGGTACCCGCATGGGTTTCGGGGCATAAATAAAAAGACAATTTGGTTCCGGCAGGTTTTATCCATGAACGTTCCCCTGACTATCATCGGACTGAGGCCAGGATGTGGCAGGCAAACTGCACAGCAGATCCCCTACGGCTTACAATTTGGGGAAGAACAGCCCTCTCTGCCTCTCTCATATATGAACACACACATATCTATAGATACATATACAGGCATATATATGTATGTATGTATGTATGCACGTATGTGTGTACACATATAAGTAAGCAGTATTTGAACTCAAACTAAAATCTTACCAATTTACACAATGTGTTCAGCACTTGCGGCCCCCAAACCTGTAACTGGAGTCATTCCTTTACATAGCAGGGAGCTGAATATTCACATGTACCAGGGCAGAATTCTTTTATGCTGTATTTCACTATATAAGCGTTCACGGACCTGGTGCTGTGCCAAAGAGAGTCATGAGAGAAATAGTTCATTTGGGACAGAAAACAGTTCCGTCGTCCTGACAAGGCACAACTCATCACCCTGACGGGGAAATACTGATGGATGCGATGAGAGAGCATCCCGACAGGCTACTGGAGATGTGGCGCAGTTTCTGACATTTTTCTGGGGACAAGTAGCAAGTTTAAAGGAGGAGGAGCCCTTTCTGCGAGTAAGAGACCGTATTGCCAGAGTTTGCTGGTTAAACACCTTCCTTCTGCGAGCCCTTGCAGGCACTTGGGGGTAACCAGGACTCTCATCTACAAGGCTGTGTAGCTGCATTTTCCTTTGGATAATATAAGACATTTTGGATATACTCGACATGATCCACACGGGAGAAGTCACCCACTTGGAATATTTTTGTGGGCTACCCCGGAGAAAGCTACTACGCCCGCTCTCCCCAGACCTGGCACAGCAGTTTGGGCCTAACCAACGTCTGAATGTGTGTTTGAGGGGGGCTGCTGCAGCCCCGGAATGAAAAGCCTTGGGAGTGCCCCTGCCTGCCCAGCGATGTTTGTGTAAGGCACTGGGGCTCCTGTTACCAGACCCGGAAACAAAATCTCTTGCCTTCTTTAGGAGAAACAAATGCAGCCTAGTAAGAGCAGGCTTTTGCCTTGAACAAACCCTCACTTGAGCATGACAAATAATGTAGGGGGGTGGCGATGAAAACACTGGGCACTGGCCCTTACTGCAGAGCTCTTTAACTTCTTCTGCTTAGTGAATCAAAATGCTGAGGCTCAGGCAGCCAAGAAAAATATACTGAAGGGAACTTTCAGTGCTTCAGTACACAAGGAAAAGGTGAGGGTTTTGTCTGAAGGAGAGTAGCTGTGGGATTTGGAAAAAAATACATAAACCTCAGAGCTGGACTACAGGATCAGTTTCTTCCCATTTTGCTGCGGGTAGCAGTGCTCAAAGCTTCCCCTCATGCTTCGAGGAGGCGTCTCCTTGCTTGGAAAGAAGGTCCATCTCCTTACCATTAAAATAAACGAGAAGCGGGGGTTGTTTATTAGAGATTTTTTCCCCCCAGGTTTGGGCAAGAACGCTCCATCTCTAGCTCTGAATATCAGATCCGCCTTTATCCAGAGTCCCGGTGTGCAGCTGGCCTGCAGACCACCTCCAGCCCAAGCTGTGTAGGAAAAAGTAAAGAAAGGAAAAAAAAAAAAAAAAGAAAAAAAAAAGAGAGAGAAGAAAATAATTACATCTCGCTCCCCACCCCCCCATAAAGCAAGCGACCAAACAACAACAAAAACAACACACAAACAAACAAAACCAAAAAAAATACCCAATCAGACACACGGAAACAAACTGGGACCTCACCAAGGGTCTGGGACGCAGAGAAGTGGTTTAGTGGAAGCTAAAGCGGATGGACAGGTAAAATGTCAAATCAGCAAACAATGCTGGTAAGGAAAGGACGGTAGGAGAAGAGAAATCACTTGGAAAGATGAAAATCGCACATGTGCTTCTGATGACCCCATCAGATGCGAAGTCCTCCAGGAAATACATATTTGAAACAGCCAGGAAAAACAAACATGCCTTTTATAGACTTACTTGTCCTGCCATGAAAAATGCAAACCTCAGTATGGTGCATGTGTACCCAGGGGGTGGGAGGGAGGAAAGGGGAATAGATTTTGTAAAGAATCCGTTGAAAGCTACCTTCATCAGGAATATTCATTTGTGCTGCCCTGCTCTCCAAAAATAGGCTGCAGCGTGAAAACCGAGGCAGTGTTTGGAGCTAACGCGTGTGAGACGAACATCTGAGTCTGAAAAGTGACTGTCAGGAGCTCGACTGGGTATCAACCCAGACAAGACTGGCTGGCAACAGGGAGGAAGGAAAAAACGGCGTGTGTGAAAGTTATAAAGAGGGACTTTATCCAGCCTACAGTTTTCTGCAAAACTGGACAAAATCCAATAAATCAAATTGAAAGCGCCATTTCTAGTCCTGTAGGAGTTTGGGTCTGGACAGGGGTACTCCCAACCGTGCCGCTCCAAAGCGTTATAGTCGTGTTGGAGGTCTGGGAGAGAGCAGGGAACTAGATCAGAGAGCACTTTAGCAGTAAAGGTTTCATCGTTCCTCCCCCCAAACCCCGACACCCTGTCCACGGAGCCGAACATAGCGCGGGCAGGCTCCGACAGGACATCTGATCCCCGCTCCCCATTTTCCTTCCTTTTCCTTCCCACCTTCTCCGAAAGGAGAGCATCTGCTGTCCCCCTGCGGGGCTCGGCTTTTGCCCGGTGCTTTGGAAAAGCCGGCGGCAGGTGCCCCGGGGGCAAGTGGCCCCCTCGGCGTGGGAACACGCGGTCCTTCACAAGAACACGGCGAAGGTGCACGGCCAGTCCGTCACCGGCGGCTGAGACATCTCTCCCTGCACACTTGGAGTGCTCCCGCGAGGGAGGCAGGTGACTGAACACCTCCGGTACAGTGGGATGCGTTTAATCGAAAGTGGCCAAATATTCTCCCCCTTTTGTCCCCGGAGCCCTGCGTGACGGGACAGTACCAGAGACCGAGGTAGTGACATCCTTGAGAAAGGCCCGACCCGACAACCCAGCAGGGCCGCTGCGGGACCGCTCGTCCATTTCCCCCGATGCCGTGGAGCCAAGCGGCCGTCGGAGGCTGTCCATGCCGCGGAGAGCCCCGGCTGTTCCCCACCGTCGGGGCAGGAGCGGGATCTGCGCCCTGCAGCGCTGTCCTCTCGGCCCGCTCCGCTTCGCCGCCCACCGTCAAAGCCGGGGAAGCGGAGCAAGGGCACGGCCTTCCCTGGGCACAGAGGCTCCTGGAGCCGGTGAACAGAGCTCCCAGGCTCCTGGAGCCGGTGAACAGGGCTCCCAGGCTCCTGGAGCCGGTGAACAGGGTTCCCAGGCTCCTGGAGCCGGTGAACAGGGCTCCCAGGCTGCTGTGGCGCCAGGGACGGGTGGGGTTCTCCCCGTGCCCTGAGCTATTCGGTTACCCACGAGCCCAATATCTGCTCGGAGCGAGCATCCACAGTGCAATGCGGATTTTTCCTTACCGTCCTTTCCTTACCAGCTCGCGCAGCGAGCGAGGCCCCGGCTGGACTGGGGAAAAATGAGGGGACATTGAAAAATTACGAACGGTTTGGGACATCGTTCTTAAGAGCGTGTCGAGAGCACACCCAACAAAAACATCAACAACTGGAAAGTCAGGACGATTAGGAAACCTTCCGGAACCAAACGAAACCAGACGTGGAGCTGGGAGGTGTTGGCAGCGCTGAGTGGGGTGTGGAACCGAGTGGCGGGGGCCCCACGGGTAGCCGTGGAGAGAGTGGAGTGGGGTTGCGCTCTGTCCCTGAGCAGGTCACCTCGCTACTTGCCCACATCAGTGGACGATCCCACCTCACTGGCGCTTTTAGCAGAAACCAAGGCGGTCAGAGCGAAGAGGAGCCGCTGACTGACACCGGGCTCTGCTGCTGCGGGTGTGTGCGGATCCGGCTCCGTCTCCCCGAGTGTGCCCAGAAAATGCTTTCTCCCCCACAGGTGCTGCAAATCCCCCCAGGTGTGGTGTCTCTATGGTGTGGTACGGTCGGAGAAAAGCCCCAGGTCCCTTTTAGCTTAGAGGGGTCTTTTAATTTTTTCGGGAGAGACCGGCACAGCCAAAGCGACGGTGTTTCACACCTATCGGGTATTTGAGATCTGATGGCCGGTCTCCGCGATGCCGACCCCGCGGGGGATCTCCGTAGGTGGAGGGCGGCCAGTCGCTCTCCCGTAATTGCTCTGTGTTTATTACCTAGACTGGTGTCGGTGGGAACGGGTCTCTCCTTCCTCCGCATCGCCCCTCTGGGGCACAACGCGGAGCTCTGCCTGGGAGGCGTAGGCTCCCCAGCCTGCCCTTGACCCCGGCCACCCTTCGAGGACACAGGATGCCGCTGCGAGCGGCCCCGAGGGTTGCGTTGTGAGGGGATCCCAGCCCCTCGTAAGTGCCCAGCGGCGCCCCGGCTCCCCCTCCCCGGGGCCGGCGCTGCTCGTTATGGGCTCGCTGGAGCCGGGGCAGCCCCCAGAGACGCAGAGTGGCTGCGGTGTAAGAACGAGGGAAGGCTTAAGCCCGCTGCCTACTCGCTCACTTGGCATGCGTTGCCATTTTGATGGTATCTCGCTTTTGGAGTCATTTTATGGTTGGGGGAAACCTAATCCAGTGAAGAGAAAGGAAGAGAATACTGTTGGCATTGAATGAACTCCGTGTGGTAATTTTCGGGCAAATGCGCGAGTTTCCATGCCAAGGCAAAGTGTTTTCTCGTCGGGTCTGCTCATACTCTGAAGGAAGGCGAAGACACCATTTAAGAAATCCAGCTGGTTGCAAATCATACATTTAATCTCTCAGCTGGAATGATTTAATGGATCAGTATCGAGTAACAGCCCTGGAAAAGTAGCCTCCTAAAAAAACAGAGATAAATCCTGATTGAATAATAGTAAATGAAAACCGTGGATTACAGTGACTGCAAGACAGTATTTTCTTTGCAGTTCTCGAAAGATGCCCCCTCAGAGGGGCCAATCGAGCCGACAAAGCCCCGCGTGCTGGTTTGATGTTGGCGGGGGCAGGTCCCGGCAGCTGCCGTGCCCCTGCTTAACCCGCGGGTTCCCCACTCGCTCCTCAAGCCCTGGGCACCTTCCGAAGCAGCCTGTCTTCTGTACCAAGCAGCAGGGACAAGCCCTAGCTCCGGCGCTGGGTGGCCGGGCGAACGCCGACGGGCCCGGGCCAGAGGCGGGTCTGAGGTGCGGGGCATCAGCGGGGGCACCGCGGGGCTCCTCCTGACGGGACCGTCAGCCCCGAGCCGCGGCGAAGGCCTTGCCGTAACCCACCCGCCTGCCCTGGGCCGGCCCAGGGGCCTCGCCGGGATTTTTCCTTTTCCGTCAGGGAAGGCGTAGAAGCGGGGGAAGGAACTGTTAACGCCGGGAAAAGTGGATTTTTCCCTTGAGATGTGAGAACAGAAGAACAGAAATCCGTTGCCCCTCTCTGTCGTTTTGGGTCGTGTGAGATACAGCAGAAGGATGCACACCCTGAAGCAGTATCGGGGTGACAGGAGAAGGCGTGGGGCACAGGGGCCCGCCCGTCGCCCCGCGCTGCCGGTGGGACCGTGGGGGCCCCGCCGATGATCGGGGTTCCGGGGACTTTTTTAACCCTTCTGTTGCCGCAACTTCAAGAGCAGCTCGGGCAAAGCCGTCATTGAAGGCAGGCTCGCGGCCGGGAGTGCAAAAGCACTTGACTCGCCTCCCCTTGGCCGAGGAGGTCATTACCGCGCCTAATTAAAAGCAGTTCCTCGGTAGGCAGGTGCTACCCTTGCAGCGGCCCCGGGAGCTGGGCGGGAGGGCCCTCACCAGCCTCTCCGTGTCCCCGCTCGGGCCTCGGGGTGGGGGGGCTGCCAAGCAGGACCACGGCCGCTAAACCCAAGAGGCCCCCGGGAGAGCATTCCGCACCTCGCTCTCCCCTGCGAGCTGGGCGAGGGAAGGACAGGATCGAGTGGTCAGCACACGCGTGGCCGCTGCCCGCACACCCGTGGGCGCTGCCCGAGCTGCCCTTCCCGGTCCTGCGGCGGCGAGGGGCCGGGGGTTTCTTTTTTATTATTATTATTTTCCAAAACCAATCATCCTCTTCGCAGCTCGGAGGAGCAGTTCAGGGTGAACGGTGGGTTTGCTGTCACGTTTCCCGGTTTTTCGTGTTACCGACCGTGAGACACCGTCGGTGAGCGTCCCTGCAGGGGGCTGGGAAGGGGGTACCCTCGGAGGGTGGGGGCACACACCTTCGCTTTAGGTTATTTTATTGGGGACAAAGACGAGAGGGTGGCGACGGTAGGGCGGCAAGGGCCACCCCGCAGCCTGGCCGGCCGGGTCGAGCAGCATCGCCCTTATAAGGAATGTAATTCAAGGGTGAATGTCGTCAGCACCACATTAGCACATTTTTGTCATTAAATGTACTCCAGTAGTAATAGCTGTTTATATTTACGGGGCATTCTTGAACGCAAACCACATGCTCAAATCATCCCTAGATAAATGGGGAGCCGGTGAAAGTCAGTACTTTCCGAGGACAGTTTTGGTGACAAGAGCAGCTTGGGTCAAAACCAGTTTAGCTTGGTGTCACCTATTTTTAGATATGGAAAATCTAAAAGAAGTTAAAGAAACGTGACATACAAAAAAATCCCAGAAAGTATTGCGAATCTCTATTTTTTCTTTGTTCATATAATTGTGAACACAATCTCAGCCTCTTTCTAAAAATACTACTGTATGTATGCACTGTATATTAATCTAAATCTAAACTAAAAACCACTACTCAATTTCAAAAGACCTCTCCAAAACTTTTCAACCATTTCAATGTCTTACGAGGTTTTCACATAGATTGCTTGTTAAAATTCCAATTTATTTTTCTGCAGGTGATATGGACGTTGACAAATGGATATTTTTAAATTTCCCATTAATATTTTTCACATTGTCTTCAATTTATTAGTATTAGCTTTTGAAAAAATCTCCACCTGCCTGGTCTGCTGAAATCACAGCTACTGTCACCCAGCTCATTTCTGTAAGACAAACTAAGTAAAACAGTGATTCTGAAGAGTGGTCATCTGCACTAACCAGAAAACAGTTTATCTTAATTCTGAAGGACACAAAGGTGCTATTTAACACGTTACTTTCAATCTATACAATCTTTATGACTCCTTTTTCTGTTAAGTGACTCATGTCCAACAAACATGTAAGCAGATATGTGTACAATTTCTATTTAGGTACAATATGCTCTAAAACATAGATTCATGGGTGTTTAATGTTATTAGTAACACTATAGCTACAGAAATTCAAATAATAAATTCTTTCTAAAGTATTTGAAAAGGATTTGTGTCTTTTCCTTGATTTGTTTTTCAGCCAAGGGCTAAAGCCTGGCCCTGTTCTTTCTGAAGACAGTGGCAAAGTTCCCACCTACACCCCGAGGAGCTGTGAAATCAGTCAGAGTTTTTCCATGGACTTTGGATCAAGCCCATAGCATGAGTCAATTTAAGAAGTGGTGATTAATTCTCTCTCATAGAAATGCACATTGCCTTTGCTTAGATAACTGCATCTCGAGGATTTTTCCACCCCCATATTCTAGGATCCTAAATGAAGACATTCTTTAGTAAAAATTTCCCTGAAATGGGTCCAGCCCTCTCTGCCCCCACCAAGTACTCACCTCCAGTTTGGGACTTGCTCTAGGTGGCACCACTCTTACACAAATCCATTCTTTTTTTCACTGCCTTCTGACCTGTCTTCTCTGTAATCCTCCAGCAAATGTATAAGGAGAGGCAGGAGGTCACTGGGACCCCAACAGCAGCACCAGACACAGGGATGCCACAAAAACAAAGATCCACTCTCCCCATTCTTAATTTCTGGCACTAATTCCCCTACTTTCTTCACTCTGCAATCTCCTCAACCCCCTTCAATGTGCCCCAGGATGGGTGGTTTTATGTGAATGGGAATGGCTTTAATACCCTCTGCTTGTTACAGAAAACTCATCCACCCCTTGCCACTCACCACCGACCAAAAGCAGAGAGTCAGGTTCTCTTTAGATGTAGTCTCTTTGCAAGACTAGGCAGTTTGGGTAGATTCTGGTAATGAAAACAGCTGACTTTGACCAAATCATCTACTACAAGATTCTCCAAGGACAACAATGCCTGCAGCCGTGCATCCAGCACCGGGCAGGGGCAGGCACTACTGCAGGATGATGGCCCCCTCCTGCAGCCTGGCTGCCCCCAGGTGTCCCCTGGCAGCTGGTGCATGTTTGTATCTGCCATACCTATCTCTGTCTCTCAGCCAGAATCAGCAGGGGGGGAAAGGTGAGCCCGTTGCTGCATTTCCAGCTTGCCGTCAGTCTGTGCTCCGTATAGTTTGGCTGGACCCCAGAACTCGCCTGGGAATCTTCAGATCACATCTGTGTTTGATTACATCTGTTTGCAGCATCTGTTTATGTCTATCTGTGGCATTATAAAGGAATCTTCGAGGCCTGTTTTGTTGTGTCATGCAGAAATGAAACGGTGTCAGCGAGTCAGCGCTGCAGCACAGTCAGTGACCCAGCAACCAGAGCAGCCTGGGTGCTCGAGAAGAGCCCAGGAAGATGAGGAGATGGGGCAACAGCGAGGTGCAAATGGGAGGTTGGGTTTTATCCACCCACGCCAGCCTATGGACCCACTGCCACCAGAACTCACTGATTCATCTGAGCACCACTCCTTTTGTCTGTAAAATCTGCTTGTGTTTATGTGTCCAGAAGAGACATTGTTATAATTACTATTTCCTCATTTCTTGCAAATCCCTGCTGTCCAAGAAGTGAATGAATCCGGGTAGGTTAGAAGAGTTTGTACAACATTTGTGTGTATTACCCAAATACTGACTTGGAAACCTGTGGTTGCTGGTCCCAGTGCTTCCCACTCAGGTGTAAATCACTGGCATCTCCAGCTGGTGCAGCAGAACAGGCTGCGGAAGGCCAGAGGGGAAGCAGCAAGGACAGAAGCCAGATAGAGCTTATAGAACTTGGCATTTATTTATGGCATAATAGCAATTAATCTCACCTTTTACCTTTGTGGCAACTGTATCTAGTCTCTGATTACATTCAACCAGAAACAAAATCACTACATACAAGCAGGTTGGTGACAGTGATATTTCATAAATTTTCTACTGTCATTTACAAAAAAAAAAAGTTTTATCCAATGAAATAGGTGGTGGAAGGCAGTGCTGCATTTCTTCTATGCTTGTGTTGAAACGGATTTGCAAATGCAGTGGGTTGGGTGTCTTAACCAGATCTGGAGATCTACTTGACACTTTTTTTTTTTTTTTAAAAAAAGATTGGGAACACACACTCAACTCCTCAAATCAGACAAGAGTGCTAACCTGACTGTCCATTACAGAGTGAAGGTCAGCATGAAAAACACCCAGTGTGACCTGGGTGCTCCAGGATACTGGTACGGCTACAAGCACCTGTAAGCAAAAGCACCATCAGCATTTTAGAGCTGAGCAATCTGGGACAGGGAACTGGCTAAGAAGCCTGGAATTCCAAACTACTGATAACTCAATGTTATCTCAAACACCTTTTAAGAGTCATTTGTAGATCAAAACTCTCAACCAAAAGAGCCTTATAAATTTCCTGACCATCTGAGAAAGACAGGTGGAAGTGTCACTGACACATTTTCTCATGTGCTGCACCAAGCCTAGCCCCCTTTGCCCATGAGGTGTAGCTCTGTCCATTGGAGCTGGCATTGCTGTGTTCCCTGAAGAATGCTGCTATTAATTACACAGCTTTATTCTCTCACACTGCAAAACCAAAAAAACTTGTATTTTACCTTGCACTACCATCAGCATTTTCTACAGTAATAGTGCAGGTCTAGTGATCTGATAGGACATAACATAGTGTACAGTTTGCATTTCATCAAGGCCTGTTCTCCCAGAATTCCCAATCATGTCACCAAAGAAATGGTGACTGAGGCAGTGTTTCACTGGCAAAATACTGTCAGTAAGTCATTGTTTCTGTGATGAAAAATCTTGCAGTTGATGTACATGGTCTCTAACAGGTACTCATTTCCTTTTATCTATTGATAGAATTATTCGTTCTGGAAATAAATACAGGCTTGAGGAGAAACTCTGTTTTGCCATTTCCATTTTATTGCATGGAATTCACAGATTAAAGTCCCCTGTTGTAACCTTATACTTTACCTTTCAGTGTCATCAGTGATGGAACTGTCCACCTCTGAAATTAAACAGGAGGCACTCATAAGGCATAATGAGCTCTGGAAGAAACAGTGTCCAGTGCTTGGATTGAGAGTCTTGTTGGCACAGCCTTGGAAACTGTCTAGGTATCTGTTCTATGCATATGGAATGATATTTTACAGTTCTCTGTCTTTACTAGGGAAAAGACATACATCCTGATTTGTCCCTGCTAAAGAATAAATCCCCTTAAATACATCTTACATTTTATGTAGTGTTTTACATATTCATACCCCTCTCTTTTCTGCTGTATCACAGGCCGCTTCTGTTGATTTTCCCCAAAGTTTTGCCACTTTGTCCCTACTGTTCAAATAATACTATCCTTATGAATTTATATAACATGGCAGTGGAGCGGGATCACATGAGAGCTATTGCAACTCTGTTTTATGAGATAAACAAACATGTGAATCAGTTACAACAGCTTGGACTGGTACAGTAATGAAATGAAGAGGCATATCCACCCTGACATTCACTAGTTTGCCTGATTTTTACTATCTATTAATTACATTTCATAGACATCTTTACACTGTATTTTTTTTTCTCAGCCAAATATCATGTAGTTACTTTCTACCCACATTTTTTTCTTCCTGGATTTCTTTGCTTCATTCTCAATTCAGCAACATTTCCTAACCCTGTGTCATTTCGAAGTGTCAGTGATATGCACTGTATTCCCTCTGATTGTTAATGAAGATATCAAAGATGATGTCAAACACGGCTCTCACTAAGTACTCCTTTCTTTATTTGATACACTACCATTAACCCTGATGCTTTTCTTTTTTAGAGCCATTCAGGCACCTTTCCAACTTCACACATTCTCTCAGGAATTTAAAATTAATTTCCAGGTAAAATTTTACTATGAAACTATCTAATAAAATGCACATATAGTTATTGTATCTCTTTCAACACCCAACTTCATGATTAGATAGGAAAATGAATGATTAATTTTCCATGTCAGGATTCTTTCTCGACAACCCTGTTGCAATCAGTTTGCACATGTAAGTCAAGTCCAATGCTTCCCTGAAGTCATGAATTTATTGCACATGCAGCATAAAATAAGGACTAACTTAAAGTCCCAGGTGTGAGGATGGTCCAGGAAGGATGACAGCACTGAGGGGAATGTTGTCATGTGGAATAATTAATTGAGTGCACGCCCAAACAATTGATTTTTCTCTCTTTTTTCTTTTTTTTTTTTTCTGCCTGAAACAGTTTGAGCCCAAGAAAGGAGCAGCCTGTTGACTGAATGAATTGTCTTTCCACAGGCTACTCCTGATCATTGTTTTTCCTAGAGGATTTTAGTATTGTCCCCTCACATGACTAATGTCATATTAGGAAGAAGACCCCTGGAGCTTCCAGGAGAAGGTTTGGGTTGGATGCACATTCACGGCAGGTTGCATACAGTCACCAAGGCAAAGTGGAAAACTCCTGTTGTGGTCAAAACTAAAAGGAATTCACAAGAAAAATATTTTGCTATCTGAAAATACAGAATCATCTAATGAAGAAAGGCCAACTTCCTCAGAAAAAAAGGAACACATTCTTAATACAGATCTTGATGAGATCTGTATTAAAATTTTCTATTTTAATTATTTTCTATTATTTGGTGAATATCTCACCCTACTCCTCCCAACATCAGAGGTTTATATGCTAAAGTAATGATTTCAAAATGACATGGCTCTTAACATCTCATTTAGAGTCAGCTGGGAGAAGCCTTCTGGAGTATCCAGAAATCACAGGTTAGAAAGAAGGGAGAAGTGTGGATGATAAGCAGGGTACCTGCAGAAGATTTGAACAGACCTCTGGGACTATGAAATCTAGGCATCAAAAGCAAAGTAAATGAAATCTTTGATTTGGTTTGGCCTGCGTGTCACAATAGAGACATCAATTCTGAACTGCATATTACAACAAAATGGTCTTCACTTGTACCGAGAACTAATCTTTTGTCCTCTAGTACCTTCACTTCCTATAATTTGCCAAAAAAGCCATTTAATTTCTTCAGCTTCCGTAAAATATAGCAGTCCACTTGCCACGGTTACAGGTCAGACTGGTCAACAGGCCCCCTTTTGTGCCTCTTCTGCAGCAGGTCTGACTTCCACACCACACTGTGAGGCGCCTGTGCTACTCAGTGCTAGATTTTGGCCCCCTTCTCCACTTCCCCAAGTACGCTAACAAGGGCCACCAGTCTCCAAGTCTATTTTAGCCTTGGAACCTGCAGCTGCGGAGCTGTTCCCCAGACCATTTCCTTACAGCAGGGCTCCTGTCTGCCCCAGGTGCCGCATGCTCAGACTTCTGTAGGTCGGGGTCCTTCGCGTCTGGAGCTACTCCACTGTTCCCAGCTGTAGCTTCGGCAAGAGCGAACCAGTCCCAGGATTCTGGTGCTGCCTGGAGTCGTAGCATTGCCTCCTCCAGGTGAGCCCTCCATGCCACGGAGTTCCGCTTCCTCCTCAGTTCCTTTAACCGCTGCTCTCACAGTACCTGACACGGAATAACACACGCGGGCGTGAAGATCATTCATGCAGAACACATAACGCAAATGTTTGTCCGTCACCTGTTTGTCCATCACTCATCTGTCCCCGCAGGGTCAGCCCGTGTCCCAACCCGCCCGCTCCCAGCCGTCACGGTGACCCGGCCGGGGTGAGGGCAGGGCGGGCCGTGCCGCCGCCATG
>VZRN01011462.1:930724-965601 GCA_013397935.1 Dasyornis broadbenti
GCACCGCCATCTGCTGGCCACAGGCGGGCACGGCGGAGCCACCGAGCGCTCCCGGTGCGGCCCTGGACGCGGCCCGGCGCTGCTTCAGTCGCCGCGGGAGAAAGAGAGGTTTTTCTACTCGTTTTGCAAGCGCTGGTAGAGGCGCTAATCAGCAAGTAAGAGTTTCCCACTTTACGTCTAACAAGCAAAGCTTTGCGATTCCCATTCTCCTGGTGTATCAATAAACCCCAAATTTTATGATACAGCGATACTTTATGACACTAGAAGATCTATTAAAGCGTAGTGCAGATGTCATGTTCCAAACACTTTGTCCCTGTATGACTTAGCTTAATAACTAACTCAGGTTAATAACTGCGGGAGAGCTTGCCCATGAATGCCTCAGGCTCACACATGGCACATGCCCGGCGTGTCTTCAGTGGGTCTCAGTAGCAGTAGCAAGAAGCAAAACAACAATAACAACAACAAAAATGAGAGGGCTCCAGTTCTCATTTCACCTCCTCGAATTCTCATTTCACCTCCTCCAATTCTGAGGTTCTCAACTGAATCAACTCTAGCAGAGCTGCTCATCCTTTAAACCAGTGTGAGAGCGAAGCCACGAGTCTTCTGGTCCAGAGGTGAGACATGAGACAGAGACAGGCTGTAACAGAGAGGGAGTGGGGAGTCCTGAGTTAAAAAACCTGTTGCTGACACTGCTGCCGTGGGGACTGGAGACTGGAGAGGGAAGACAGGGACAGCCTTGGGATGGGGAGTGAAGGAGGGATCGGGAATCAATTGCAGTTCAGAGCAGAACATTGTTTATTCAGATGAGTTGGGTCAGCAGCTCCAGTCCAGCTAGATAATGATTCTCAGGGGTGTTTCCTAAAGCACTTTTTTCTTAGGAACACAGGAATAGGCACATGGTATCAGGCTTAGCCACCCAATCCATTTGCTTTGCCTAACACTAACTCATTGCAGGTGCTGCAGAGAGAGATGTGCAAATCCTCTTGTGTCCATGCCTTGCAAATACCTGACTCATTTCTGTGCCCTTAGCAGTGACTAGACCCCAAGACAAGGGGTTTGTTCTAATCCATATTAGTTATTATGCAGGTCTAGGAGTGCTAGCCAGTTCCTATCTGTTACCTATGGTACTAACTTCTCTGGGTAACTCATGAGGGTCTAAGAACAGTCAAGTTCAGGTCATTTGTCCACACTCCTTCCAGTCTCTTTCCCTAGCTTCCCAGACACAACAGCAAATACTTCCGCTGTTGCTCATTGAAGTGCTGGATTCTCATCCTATCACCCAGTTTCTATTCAGTGTGTGATGATTCACATTGCACACTGTGATCTTAAAAGCAGAAACAGATGCTGTTCATTTATATTTCATTGAGCCGACCTGTTATGCAAACCCAGGCAGTGACTGATAAAGCTTGCAAATTCCTTTGTCCATAAATTCATGACGTGCCCTACATTCTGCCACCATGCTGCTGTATACATCTCAGCTCTTCAGGTTAAAGCAGCTTCTCCTTGAACCTGGCAAACGTGACAACTGTTAAAATACGTTACGTTATGTGTAGGAGTCACGTGTTCTTTCTTTCTAAATGAGATAATGCAGCTACAGTTTAAATTTTTTTAAATAATCCATTACCTGCTTAACTGATTAGGTGTTGACATTGATTTCATTTGAGCATGTTGAGGAGGTCTTGTCAGACCTTGTTAAGCTAGAAATGCTTCTGCCACCACTCATACATGACAGCAGCCTCATTTTCTAACTTAATGGCATTGGCTTTATTAGGAACGCATTTGCCATCATTCATCTGTCCAATCAGAGCACTATAGCACTTGGCAGGAACTGCAGCAGGGAACATTTCTCTTCTGTAATGATATGTAGGTCAGTCATCCAACACAGTATTTAGCCTCCACTGGGACAGGTACAATGGCATGAAGCCAGCCACAGGAATTTGCTCTTAGAGGCAATTTAAACAGAGCTGAGTGGCCTCTAGCCCAGCTATCCAGGGGTCTTAGGACCTTAGGTCCAGAGTCAAAAGGGCTTCGAGTGTCTAACACCACCCTTATTTTATTAAAGATAGATACATCGAAGTAGAATATCCACGATGTTGGGCCACAGGAATTCTAAGGGATTTTGTTCTCTTTAGAAAAACAACCTTTTAACAGCAAATCTTACAAAGCATAGACCTTATGAGATCAGAGTTGGGTTCATCATGGCGGATCTGTTGTCCTTTCTCATCTCTCATGCTGGTACTGCCTGCCACGCCTCTGTTCTGAGCTCACCCCAGTCCAGAGGAAAGAGTGGTTATGTAGCTATGCAACATTCTTTAAATATGTGCCAATATAGTCACTCTTAGAATATGGCCCCAAATACCCTCATGTTCAATGACAGAAGGAATAGATTTCCTTTTCATACTCACAGTTTGACCTAGCATCCTTAACAGATGAATGACAGCTGACCAAAAATATATAAGCAGTCTTGGACACCTTTTTACTAGATACACAGAAATGAGATTAAATGTAACCAATTTAGCAGATCCCAGATTACCAAATCCCCTTGACGTTTACCAAAAACCCCAATAATAGAGTCCATTGGTCAAGACTTGGTTCAGGAGGGTTGAGAACTCAAGCATCTGGCAGCAGAAAAGCTGAACATTCACAGTTCTTGCTAGATTCAGGTAAGACCTGGTATGGCAAAGTGTCACAATGTGAAAATTCGAAACTGTTGCAGTGTCAACTGATGCTGAGGCATGATGCTCAGGCAGACTGCAAAGTCTGGGACTTGTCTCAAAAGCAAAAGACAGACCATACTTTCATGCGGAATTCCAAGACATGTTTTTTCTCCGTACTGTCAAAGCCTGACCAGAAATACAGACTGAAGTAAATATTTTCTATGTCTCTTTCAGTACCCAACTTTTTTTCATCCATCATGTGGCAAAGAGTTTTGTATCTTCACTATAGCTGGGAGGATGTCTCTTCAGAGCTGATGCCTATATTGCATCGTGCATTGATTAGTGAAGCGTTTGACTAGGAAATAGGTAGAGCTTTGTAACTCGATGGCAGTCTAAATCCAGGAAGAAGGAACCAGATGACAACACTATGGGTTGTCACTTGCTACAGAGAGGGAGATCAGAAAGCCCAAGGCACAGGACAGATAAACCCTTCTACAGTAGAAATACTTCTGTTGCTTTGACTACTAAAAAAATACAAGTCTAGATTGTCTGAACTAGACCCTGACAATCCAGCGCAGGGATGCATTTAAGTCCCAGAAGAAGCTCAGGTTGCCCAGTTTTCAGCACCACCAGACCCTCACAGCCTCTCCATGCTGTGCATCAAAGCACTGTGTCTGTCTATGCTAACGGAGCAGAAAAAGGGCAAGAAACGAAGGGACAGGCAGGAACAAAGAGCAGTTTGGGGCTCTGCCCTCCCAAATGAACATTCTGCCCTTGGTGCGGGACTGTCCTTTCTCTTGCCATCCTTCCTGGCCCTCTGACTTCACATTCCCAGTCATGCAACAAGCTAACCTCAGCAAAAGGGAGGAATGTGGCACTGGCACAAGTGCCTGATAGACTGGAGGAAGTTTCTGGGGTGTAAAGTCACAACCCTTCAATGCAGCAATATCCTACATTCTAATATTCTAATATTCTAATAGTCTAATATTCTAATATTCTAATTCTCAGGTGACTGAAAGCATCTGATGTTGTGAAACAGAAAAAGTTTTCTGATATTCTGCTGCCACGCAGCTAGCATGTTTTGTCTCTTCACAGTTTCCACACAACACACCAGCTTTTTGGATTGCCATCCAGGGACTCCTACCTCCATCTATTAACTGTGTGTTTGGTCTATCTGACTCTTCCTGGAGCTAAAGGGGCTTGTACTTCAGTGTTGCTCTACATAAATTAGATGATTTGATTCTGTTAATTTGTACAAAATTATTGTATTCATTTACCTTCATTAGGGTCAACTACTGCTCTTGCTGCCTTCCAGGAGAATAGTGCTCAACCTGCCTGAGTAAAGATATTTCAATTTCTTATGGATTCTAGCTTCATACAGCAATTTTAAATCATGGTCCAAATTTGCCATGAATTCAGTTTTGTAGTACTGCTGTCTTCAGTGACATTACACTGCAGCATTTTCACAGGAAGTCTGTGAAAACTTCCTTTAGGTGAGGGGCTAAAGGTCTGGAAACTCACCTTTTCAGAAATATCTTCATAAATCCTACGTGATGAAAAGTCTTGGAGAAATATGAACCCCTTACAAAGACGATGGAAGTTTGCTGGCCAATGTTTTTCTCATTTTCAGGTGACTGTGACCAACGAACAGTAAGGTGGCAGGAGAGCCTTGTGGTTAACACTCAGCAGATCCTGTTCACATCCCAGCTCTGTCTCTTATTTCCATACCTCTTGGCCAGTCCAAAGGAAGTAACTGGATGAGTCTGAGAGATGCTGATCTGCACAACAGACTTTTTGTCTGGGAGTTCCTGTCAGCTGCCAGACAGCCAGAAATCCAGTAGATTCCTGGTGGAATCTAGGTAGCGTAATGTTTTTTCTTTAAAAACAATAAATCCTATTCAAAATGACAGACCTGGCATTCCTTGACTCACTGTGTGCCTCTTACTCTCTGCATAATTTGCACAAAAGGGTCAGATATGTAATTTATGAGATAGGTACAATAATTATTTGTTTTGCTCTGATCTCCATGGGTTGTATACTTTTTCTCCCAGAAGACAACTGCATGTTACATGGACCATGCACAGCCCTGATGCCATTTGGGACCTCTAGATGGTACTGTAATATAATAGTACAGTAAGCTGACAGATGGGTACTTCTAAAAAAAATGGCCATTTTACAGGAAAATGCCACAAAAGAAATAAGTGGTTAGTCAAGTTCCAGCTTCTATGGCTGGACTGTATAAAATATATGTAATGAAAAAGCATAGCCAAGAGGAGGATTTTTGTTCATCAGGCATACCAGATGGAAAGCCTAAACTACTGCTAACCTTTTCATGTCTTACAAATCCACTCCCTGCACCCATCCTTAAATACCTTACAGGTTAAAAAAAGAAAAGCATAGAAAATGAATTCTTGTTATAGAAGCCAGTGCATGTTCAATGGGTGACACAAAAGTCAATTTTCTCTGCTTTGCAATGGGCTTTCTCTGGCAGCCCCTTTGAACACAGGTAACTGTCAGCAGGAGGCTATCACACCCCGCTCCAGAGTTCCTGAAGAAAGAATGTCAGAGATTCAAAATCCCTAAAAAGGGAACACCCCTGTCAAGGGAAGGCTTTGAAGTGACACTAAACATATATTTATAATTACAGATGAGGCGATATAGTATGCACAAGGAATAAAGACACACAGCGTGTCCTAGGGGCATGGCAGGAGAGGTGACATGCATCATGAAGCCTTGTTAAACTGCTCACTGGGGCTGAGGAAACCTGAGGCTGGTGCTTCCTATCACTTTTCATGTCACAATGCAATCCTTTTGCTTGCAGGAGTGTGCACACCTCACATACACTATTGATATCCCTTAAACACACGACACAACTCTTAGGCCTGCCTCAAGAAGGGAACATCATCTTGTTCGCATACCCAGCACAGATGCCAGGAAGGATGCAGGGCAGATTTTTAGGTAGCTCAGCTCAGTGTGCTCCCTGTGAGAGGCCTGAACTCAGGCAAAGAAGCCTCAGGAGGATCACTTGGAAGGTGTTAAAGACTTGCTGCCATTTGCCTGGAAGGCTTAGAGAGAAAAGCAAAGCCAAAAACAGCCAGAACGTGTATGCTTCTATTTAGAGATCTGGTTGTCTCCATCTCTTTGTGTGTGTGCACATATGCATGCAAGAGTGATTATGATCTCAGAATGAAAGCAGTTTATCAAAGCAGTCAGTTGTTTTTGTACTAGGAAAACATACATGTATGCATACAAACACACACACATCTCCTCACAAATGTATATTCATGCACAGACATTTTCCATGCATAAAAGTCTGCAGCAGTGACTCTTCTATTCAGGAAAATGCATGGCTGTTATTTTTTATTGCATGAAATGCCTGTGTGATTGTCCCTAGAGAGCCAGAGCCCCCGATATATATTGGAGAACTGTGATTTACCTCTACTACAAGTACTAGACGCTTGGTTCCAAACCCAATGGATCAATAGCTCCCTATCTATATTCTCAAAGATGATTTGAAGACTCATGTGAATGTATCCATATGTCCACATGACAACTTCATTCCATCCCACCAGGTAACTGTAAAGTAAAACCTGAGTTACAGCTTTTAGCCACACTGAGCTGTAAACATTCCTGTAGATTGCATTAAAATCACAGCATTTGGCCCACTGAGATATCTATCTGTGGCACCTGCACTGATTTTCCTTTCCTAGGAATGAAGAAGTCTACAAACAGCAAGGTTTGGCTTCAGCAAGTGACATCCATCATTATTTAAACCGTGCTTTCCCACAGTGCTTTATCCTGAGGCAGAGCAGACACATGATGCCTGAAAATGACGCATTTCCTGTGCAAATCTGATTACAGGCTCACTTAATGGATGAAGTATCCATCTGAACTACACATCAATAATTGCTAAACAATTGATGGCATGAATCTCTGTCATACTGCTACTTCTCGTTTGTGTTTCATACATTCTTCTTCACCCATACAGTTTAATTGACACTGCTCTTTGTATTTTGCCTGCCAGTTTTGATCAAGCCCATATAAAGAAGGATGCATGTTTAAACTACCACAGCATGAGTAATTTGAATAAAATACAGGTTTGCATGAAAGCTTTGGTGTATTATGTGATGGTAAACTTATTTTAAATCTTCAGGGCTGCCATTATGAGGTGGGATGCCACATACTGGTTGGAATAGTAATTGAATCTGAATGCAAATCATCCTTTATATAGCAATGTTTTTGCTCTCCTCCTCTGTGTATGTGGAATATTTTAGTTTTATTTTAGGGCTCACTCAGGCTAGAAGATTTTCTAGTCAGTTATTTGTGGTCAGATATGACCATCTTCCAAAAAATTAAGGCCAGACCATGGTTTTCTTCCTCACTTTCTTTGTCTTATACAACAGCCCCCAAGTGTCTTTACATAGCTTTCCAAGTGATATTTAGATAGGACTTCAATCAGAAAAGTATCCCATGTACACAGGTTATTCTCAGCAGCAGGTAAGGTCAATGAGCAATGTGAAACTCATGTGAAACTTAAACCCTTTCTCTTGAAAGTAATAGCCTGTTCTTCCCCAAGGAATAGTTAAACATGGTCTAAGTTGTAGCACAGTTGCTCCTGCAGACTCGATAGAGACTGGTCATCTCCAATGCCTTCTGAAAATGTTAGGTGGTAGACACTGGACAAAGATAGATAATGTTCCCCAAAGAGACCCCTCTGGTACCTGTCCAGGAGGCAAAAAGAATTTAAAGGCCTCTGTGTCCATAGAGCAACTATACAGGTGGGAAGTTAGGTCTTGGGAGCAACAAGAACTTCGAGACATTTGTGGGATTGCACAGCTGATGCACAGAGCACACACAGCCCCTGGAGCTGTGCAGCTCACATAGAGGCCCAGGGCAATGATGTCATCTGTGTTTTCACACACCAGCCTTTTTCACAGTACAACAAAATAATCTGCAAGGAGGTGAGTCTGCACTGCTCTGCTCCCCTGCCATGTTAGTACCAGAGCTTTCTGGGGAAATCTGGAGAGCTCCCTTTGTACTCTTCCCCAAAGGATATCTGCACACACTATTTACAGGAAATTTTTCATCTGGGATATTTTACTCCATCTGGGAGAGCAAGAGCACTGAAGGAGCAGTGAAAATGTTTGCAGGATAAACGTGGTGAGTAGATGGCTCTGCTTGAGGAAATAAGGGTTACAGCCTGCCTGAAGGAAGTCATCAAAGTACCACGTCAGGTCTTTGGCACCAGGAAACTGTGACTGTCTGATGTAGTTATTTCCTGAGTCTTAACTGTCTAGGTATGAGCACATAACATATTGCAACCCAGATTTGCTATCAACTAAGTAAAAGGTGTAGAACAGGGAGGACCGAGAGGCTTAGCCCTTTGGAGGAAGTGCATACACAGATGTTCCTAAAGAGTTTTCACAAAGAGTTTCTCTGATGCGTCAGTATGAAAATTTGACTTTCGTAAGCAGTTCACCACATATGATGAATGTTCCATCTTTTTCTGAGAATGTTTCTGTCTCGTATCTGTAGCCTATGTGCTGCATGAGCCTTAGTGAGGGAAAACAACATCCTATTAACAAAAGACATAAGGTGATTTTGTAACATGCTTATTTACAAATCCTCTGCTAAGATATCACCATGGCAGTTTTGTTGCACAGCAGTTTTTAAGCAACTTTGTCATAGATCTAGACTGAACTAGACAGGTCGGCTACAAATCCTAAATAAATCTATAATTCCTTCCTAAAAGATTTACAAGAAGTACTTAAAGAACACACGCTGTAGACAACAGAGTGAAAGAGTCATAGTGGGTGCAACTATGAGAAATTAACATTTTTTAACTTCCTCATTGATTAGTGAAGCTTGAACCTTTTCCAGCAAGCCTAGTATTTCTAGTAATCTTTTAGTAAAACGTGAGCTGGTTTTAAAACCATTTTTTTTCTACAACATCATGTTATATACGCTTTCTTACTACATAATCACATTTTATAGTATTTGTTTTAACAAATTGAAAACTTATTACAAATATTGTTCTTTCTAAAATACTGGTATTTAGTAATTTTGAAAAAAACCCTCTAATCCCACTTTGAAACAAACACAGCTTACTTCTATTAATGTAAGCTTTATGTTTTGACCAGCTATAACAAAACTGCCTTCAAAGTATGTGGAATAAAAACCATGTACATGAAGATTTGCTCTGCTGTCATTCCCTGCAGCCCTAAAATATCTGACATAGCTGATATCTGACTGGAAGCAAACATCTAGTTCTCTTAATTGGAATGACACAGCTATGATGTGACATTATCATGCTACTTTGATTGTACCTTAAGAGCATTTGTTTTGATCTTTTGCTGTAGTTATTTTCTTGCTCGAACAGCCGTATCCATAGCACTGTATCTCCAGATGCTGAATATTGGAAGAGTCTTATATTATTGGCTTAACTGTGGTCTGCCTCCACCTTCTGTCCCTGTTTCCAGGTGTTACACCTACCTTCCTGCATCAGCATTCATGTTTTTGCATCATCCATGATGTCTGATGGTTCACTGACCCAACTGAGACTGATCCTGTAAAAAGCAATAAAATATTTTTATGACGAGTGAAGCTGCACACAAAAAAACCAAAGAGAGAGAGAGAGAGAGAGAGAGAGAGAGAGAGAAAGAGAGAAAGAAAGAGAGAAAGAAAGAGAGAAAGAGAGAAAGAGAGAGAGAGAGAAAGAGAGAGAGAGAGAAAGAGAGAGAGAAAGAGAGAGAGAAAGAGAAAAAGAGAGAAAGAGAGAAAGAAAGAGAGAAAGAGAGAAAGAGAGAAAGAGAGAAAGAGAGAAAGAGAGAAAGAGAGAAAGAGAGAGAGAGAGAAAGAAAGAGAGAAAGAGAGAGAGAAAGAAAGAGAGAGAGAGACAGAAAAAGAAAGAAAGAAGGAGAGAGAAAGAGAGAGAGAAAGAAAGAAGGAAAGAGAAAGAAAGAGAGAAAGAGAAAGAAAGAAAGAAAGAAAGAAAGAAAGAAAGAAAGAAAGAAAGAAAGAAAGAAAGAAAGAAAGAAAGAAAGAAAGACGGACGAGAGGGATAGAAGTAGCCAGTAATTAAATGATCCCAAGAAAATTACGGAATTGACTTCTTGTAGTCTTTTCTCTGAAAGTGAATAAGCTATATCTAGTTATAGCTGCTGAGAATCTGGCCCTGTATGCATGCATGAAATGCTTTGTCTGCATAATTCCCGTAATCACAATTCCTCATGAGCTTCCTGCTTCATTTTGGCTAATATCTGTATCGTATCTCCTTTATTTTTTCTGAAATCCTTACTTTTCTTTGTCGGATGTCTGTGCATCTCGTTATTGGCTGTGTTTCTCAAATATGAAAATGCTACATTCCCATAAGTAAAACTAGGGGAGTGATTTATGCATTTTTCTGCACGAAAAGGCCCCTTGTGTGCTCCATATGTAATGGCAGAACAAAGCAGATCTCTATGAACATTTGTTTTCCTTTTAGCAGTTATTGCCATAAAAAGAGGTCAGAATGAAATGAAACAACTTAATGTTTTGTCGCCTGTCCAGCCTTGGTGCCTGATCCGGTTTCAGCTGTTATAATTACGAGTCTCTTTCTGAATAGATGAGAATGGACTCTGGCCCCTAAAGGATTGCAGATCGTTCAGTGCTTCCCACAACTTTGGACCAACTGGTCACAGTCCATCAAGCCAGCCATGTGTGTGCTTCACTTCTTAATACTTTCTGCAGCCCCAGGTGCAGAGCACTCACGATGGCCTCAAGGACCACCCAGTTTTTCTGCACTGCAGCAGTGGAGCCACTGAAATAAGTAACTTGACAATCACACCCTGTAATAAATAGATCTCTTTGGCCAGGAGTTCCAGCACAGCTGAGCTAGCTGGATGTGCTCATCTTTAGGCATTTCAGGAGCAGTCTGAGGGGAGCCATGGCTGGCTTCACTGTCTGGTTTTGTTCCCAGGTGAAAACAAAGCCAAAAAGCAGATAGTTCGTCTAAATAATAGTACATTTCTTCTAAATAATTATACCATTTCTGAAATTTAAAATGTTGGTTCAGAATCCATTAGGTAAGTGCTGGCACTGTGCACTTGAACATTCAGTCTGCAAGGAACACAGCAACTGGTAAAATTTCTACTTGAAACTCTCTTTGGGCACAGGGCAAACATCAAAGGAAGCCTCTATCTGCCGTATCAGGGTGTTCCCAGACCACCTGAAGAACACATATGTGGGGGCCTGATGTCATTCATACTTTCTGCTTTCTGAAGTCCTCATTATTCAGGTAGAATTGCCAGGCAAAGGGTTCATGGATGGAGCAGCAGTTTGACAAGGAGACAACTTGTGCAGGGCTGAAAGACTGCTGACTTACATCACACAACACTGCAGTGCTTCAGTTCAGCTGCGCCCCATCCCACCACAGCCAAGTGTGTCTGGTTAAATCCCAAGACAGGAACTCAAATGAATACTTCAGAGCGTAGGAGTTCCAGCAGGTACGTATTGCCCTTCTCCCTTGTTTATCTACCTGGCTCTGGATGAGGGAATTTATGGGCTCAATGTTGTATCTAGATCATCATCTTTAAACCTACCAGTGGACCTATCGTCCATGAGGACATATAATCCTTTTCAGACTTCCTTTAGGGTTTTGCCCTAATATACCATATTCTGCATCAGTGAGTTCCTCAGCTTAGTTTTGTGTTGTCTGAAAAAAGGGGCTTCCTTCACTTGGTCTTACATTTGGCAATAATTTTCATTGGGTATCTCTGTGTCCCTGTGATGTTAGAAATAATTACTATGTCCACACTTTTTCACATTCTTTATTCCCTCCGTCCTTTTAGAGTCCTTACTGCAACTTAAGGGTCTTTTCAATTTCTCCTTAAACAGAAACAATTTCCTACTTCTCATGAAACTTTTTACTCTCTCTATATCTTCTTTTTCTTTCTTTTTTTTTTGTAAACTACGTTGGGTTTTTTGGTATGAAATGCCAGAAATGCATGCAACATTTGAGGTGAATTCGAACACAGATGTAATTATATTTTCTGTTTTCTCCTGTCTGTACTCTTTCCTTAATACCTCAGTTCCTAGTTTTGGTTTTACCAGACATAAGAATGTCTCTTGCTTCTGTTGAAGTTGATGGTTAAAATTCTGATCTGATTTCCATAAAGACAGGTTGAACCTCTAGCCCAGAGCTCCCCCAGCAGCCCTGCACTAATCTCCTGAGTTATCAGGCCACCTACCAGTACTCTGTTGTTCAGCCTTTTGTTCATCTGAGGAGTAGGTCTGCATGGATTCCATGACAGATCAATGATTCTAGGCTTCTCTCGAGAGAAAAGGAATAATTTATCTTTGCTAATGGTTTGTTTTGTGTATCGATCTTCTTACCTCCTCCTGTCATGTGACACTACTTATGAGGAACTGCTCTTAGAAATATCCCCAGTAAAAAACACTTTATTTTTGGATAGAACTCAGTATGTTGGACATAACAGTTTTAGGTCCTTCTGGTCAGGTGGGATTAATTTTGGCTATTTTATGACCAACTAAAAAGCTATCAGTAGAAGTTCGTCTAATTCTTACGTATAATACTATAGGCAAAGGAGTAAGATCAGAATATTCACCCTGTCTTACACAGTCAGGTGCCATTGCCCACTCCAGCAGTCTCTTGAAATTTGAAATATCTGAACTGCAAAGCCTGGCACTCACATGATGACATGAGAATCGCGGGGTTCATTTTTAAAGTGATTTTCTCTTTCTCATCACACCAGAAATTATAAAGAATATCTTCCCTCAAACACATTCTTATGACTCAGAAAAACACAAGGATTAAAACGAACGGATTTCCTCTCTGTAGGTTTAGCCTCCAAAGCAGGTGTGTGTTGAGCTTTTGGGATCTGCAGGAAGGTGATACTGGGAATGGCAAGCTAACTCTGCTACAGTCAGTGACACTGCTCCTAGTAGCTTCATTATGAATATGAATTACCCAAGGGCTTTACCAGCTAAGCAACTGTTACTCTATTTATGTACTTAGAGGATGCATGATGTCAAGTGCTAAGCTTTTCAGGTAATTTCTGCTTAGCATCTGCACAGACCTGCATAGAAAATGTCACAGTTAAGGCACAACCTTTGATTGTTGCCCTTGGGTTAACCATTTTGTTTACAAAGACAAGATATGATGAATTAGTTTCTTCTAGTTCCTAACTTTATTCCTCAGAGAAGTAGATTTCAAGGGGATTGGTTTGAAGAGCAAATGCATACATCTTCACAGGATCAGCACCTAAATTCTTGTGATTTTTCTAACAGAGCAATTACTTTTCACATTTGATTTTAATGATGTTAGTTCCCAATTCAATTAACATTGGCACTATTTTCTCTTGACAATTTCATGGCAAGTCTATAGGGATCCCATTAAAATGTCATTATATTGCTGCTGTGTTGTAAGACTTCAGTGGGAAAACAATTTCAGTGCAAGTCTACAGAGATCTTGTTATGAAGCTGTTAGAATGTGAAATGCAAATAGCATCAATTATTTCAGTGTGAGCCTGTGGAGTCCCAATCCTTATGTCATCATGACATGAAGTTGAAAAGAAAAACTCTTCTAGTCTCCATGTATGAAGACACCAGAATGACATGAGAATTAAGGGAGAAAAAGAAAGACAGAAAGGAACAAAATGCTTTTAATGCATTGCTACAGTGATGTGAGACAAAAAGAGAATTCATGGGTCATATATTATAATCCCTGGGTGACATTGGCAACCCTGGTTCTGAGCCTTCCATATATACAGTCCACTAATCCCATATGCAGAGGGTTTACACAACTAGAATGTAGTGACAGGGAGTATTTTTAGATCCCTTCAAGGAAAGGATCCATTCCTGCTGCACATATTTTGAGCAGAATGTAGTTTCCCACAGCTTCCCCATGACACACATAAGTACTCCTTAAATCCGTGGTAAATCTTACCACGCCTGTACACTTCATCTGTGTAATTCTCTAGAAATAATTAGAAGAGAAGGATCACCAAGCCCTGAGGGTGGACCCCCACTGTGTGCTAAGGGCAGCTCCAAAGCTGCCTTGATACCAGGCACATCAGTCACGCAGACAACAAACCCGTGAAAGGAAGCTCAGATGTGGCTCAAATGTGCCCTGTGGAGCTCATCTGACATTGCTCCTCCCAGCACATCTACAGAGGGGGGCTTGGCTCCCTGGACGCTGCCTGCGTGGAAGTTGCCTGGATGGTCACTTGGCTGCCCTAAACCCTGGAGTTTTCTAGTTCGGCAGAGAAAGCCACAGGGCCTCTGTGAGTGAGGCTGGGAGATGGCTGATCATGCAGTGCAGTGCTGCACCACAGCCTGGGTGAGTGCAGACAGCAGGATCAGCCCCAAAGAAAAGAGTTTGGTGAGGTTGTTTTAGGAGGGGGAGCAGTCACTGTGGGAGCAGATAGAATGGTACAGAAAAGTATCTGAATAAGTGGGAGTTGTGTGTGTTTACATACTGAGTGCAATATCTAAAGTGCATCTTTCCATGCTGTGCCAAGCATAGATTTTTTGGTGTGTAGAGCCTGCATTCCCACATTTTTTGTGCAGATATACTCTCCTGCATTCGCCAAAGGTCTACACAAAACAAAACTAAAGTGTTACATGTAGTAAACTCCAAAAAAGTGATCAAGGTTTTCTGTCAAGCTCTTTGGACTTTGGTCCAAACTCATTTGGTCAATGATAGGCTACCAAAAAATACTCATTTTGCTGATATGGGCCAAGGATGTTGATGACTGTAACCTACACTTCTGCCACAAAAAATATGAGTCTGAAAGGATGGCCTCCATTATGAATCAATTATTGCTTTTCCAGAAAATTGTCATCACTGTCATCATCACCCTTGACCAGACCCAGAACAATCAAGGGCTTCACTATGCATCCAGAAACCCATGACAGAGGGAGAAATGGGATTTCCTCTTTTCCTTCTTCTTCTTCTTCTTCTTCTTCTTTCCTGAAGACTGTTTGAACAATTGACTGTTCATAGCTGTGGCCTTCTGTGGTTCAAATGAGCTCTATGAAGCCCTACAGAAACACAGGACTCCTGAATGGCAAAGTGTTATCTTAGAAAATATCTCATAACTACCCTAGGAGAGTTGATCTGACCATATCCGATGTGTTCTTCTGTGTGCCTCCATGTTCTTAGGATGGCATTTCCCAGGAGACAAAGCAGCGGCATTGCACCCACAGAAGTCCATAATAAATTATTCTGTAGATGCCACAATGCTTTCAATACCAAAAAAAGGCTGAGTTAAAGGAATTATAATTGTCTTATGTTTCTTAACATCTGTTCAATAACCAAGCTTCCAACTTTGTTTATTCTTTCTCTGAAGCCTGGTATTCTCTGCAAGCTGAATTTTTTTTGTCATCTTTTTTGTTTGTTTGTTTGGCTTTTATGTTTGTTTTGGTTTTTGTTGTTTTTTTGGTTGGTTGGTTGGTTTGTTTGGTTTGGTTTGGGTTTTTTTGTTGTTTGTTTTCTGTTTTGGTGGTTTTTGGAGGTTTTTTTGTGAGGACACACAGACACCAGCAGTGTTTCTAACTCACCTGAGCATGACACAGGTATCATCTATGTGCAGAATCACCTCCAGAAGTGTTAGGAAGGAATGACAGTATAGAGATTGGATGGTTAAATACTCTTTTTAACTTCTTTCTGAAGTGTGAAAGGGAAAGTACTATGGTAACACCTCAACATCTTTCTGCTGATATTGTCAAATCACAGAAAGGCTGTGGTATGTTATGCAAGCTGCGACAGCGTGTTGATGCTCAGAAATCTTTGTTTGCAGCTCATCCACGTGGGAAACACTGGACTAGAGTTGGGAGTTTTGTCCTCACACTGCTAAGATGCACTGAAGATAGTGGCTTGACTGCAAGATTAGAGGATTTTTACATTGTCTTTTCTGAGCTGCATATTAGGCAACAAATGTATGATATCCTTTGGTTTAAGAGCGGTCAATGTTACCACAGCCTCCCCGGCTGAGCAGCTACCCTTGGTGTCAGCTGCTATAGCTGTGAGTTGCTCCCAGGGGTAACATCTTATGGGTAGTCTTTGTTGCTTATATGTGAATAGACAGAGCTCAAGAGGGTCTGCATCCTGGCTGGCTTCTTTCTACACTGCAAATAATACAGGCTTAGTCAAACATTCTTAATCTGTGTAATCAGGACAGAAAATGAATATGAACAGATTTACTCATAAAATTTCTCTCTCTCCTACTTCTGTACTCCCAGACCTCCTCTGTGAACAGCCTCTTCTGCAAAGTATTTTGCTGTTTCTGGGTCTGTTCCAAGACACAAAGCAGAAGAGCACCAACACCACTCAAGGTTAGACGAGTTTAAAAGCAAAAAACCTGAAAAACAAAACTCAGGCAACCTAAATTGTATCTGAAACCAGTTTAGTTTGCTAGAGGTTATTTAACCTCAATCAGTTCACCCGTCTCCTCCCCCACTTAGTTCCAATGTTTATTTTGCACAGAAATTAGTAGAGATGGTAAGTGATCCCACTTTGCAAGACATTTGCAAATGAACCAACATCCCAAATTTGCATTGCCCAGAGCTGATACTGTAAGTTGAGTTTCACAAACATCCCCACAGAGCGGGGTGGCTTGTGGAGCCCATGTGAAATTCATCAGGCTGAAGTGTTTCTAACGAGAATCAGATAAAAGGCCAGTTAAGAGATGTCCTGGTTCTGGATAGCTGGCTGCCAACAGCCACTTCTGTCACAGGTGAGAAGAAATAAGGCTAGAGGGACAGCCAGAGGGGACAGAGGGAAAGCAGTACAAGACAATTGGAGATGGATATCAAGGCACAAGGTGGAACGAACCCACTGAGTGATACACATCCAGCTCCCATCAAGCAGGATAATATCCCAGAGACTTCCCTTCCCACAGGGGTGGTTATCACTGTTGTCTACTCCAAGAAACCTCCTTCCTCTCTCCCCTTTTCCCTGTCATCAAGAAGCACGAGTTCTCAGTCTGTCGGCTGGGACATGATGCAGCCCCACCCATACCCCCTCAGTCTTGGAAAGCGGTGAAGGGGGAAAGGGACACGGTTGGACTGAGCGTCCTGCACCAGGGCTTGGGTGCAATCCCACCATAGCCTGGTTCTTCCCCAGGTCAGAAAACCATAACAGATTCAGTGTGGGCCTGCTGGGACTAGATGGCAGGTCCTGTGCTCTCCTGTCATCCTACAAGGCTCAACTTTACACCAAGTGATTTGTCAGTATTTTCCTGCTAGCATTTGGCTTTTCTCTTGGCTTTGCTTCCCACTGCTGTTAACTGTCCTGACAAATGAAAGTCATTCTGAAACTATGTGGCTTTGTAATTATTATCTTTGGTAAATGTTTTGAAAGCTGAAGAGTTGCTGTTTGCTCCCTCACAAGCTGCAAATGCCTGCCAGAAGTTCAATTTAACTGTCAACACCTCTGCTCATGAACTTAAATATTTTGGAGTCTGTCTTTATGGTTACATATATTAGCATGTTCTGCTTTCTGTAGGACAGACAACTGGTTGCTAATAAGAATGTACTCCTGTTTAGTCATGTTTCTTTATTTAAGGCTGCTGTTTGAGCCAGTCGTCATCTCTCTGTGCTAGAATTTAAGTCAGAAATAGGTTTTCTGAGTTCACTGTTGACTAAAGACGTCTAGTGTCCCAGTGCCTTAAAAAACCCAGATGCTGGATAACCTCATGACTGACAATGCTACCAGCTTCTTGAAGTTGGAGTAGTAATGCCTGGAAAAACTTGTGATAGGTCTCTCCCATTTCCAAGAGTACTTTCGTGCACAGATACAAGCACATTTGATAACTGCAGCGGAAGAACTTGTGAGCACTGAATTAGGCACGATGATAGCCAGGTGGAGAAACAGATTGGGAATGGAATTTTAAAAGATGTATTCAGCCTGTAACAAATGAATCAACCCCCATGTTTCACTGCAGTAGATGGTAAACCCAGTGTTCTCTTCTTTGGAAATCAGCCTGGTTACATTCAGTATTGACAGGAAATTGGTACCTTGGGTGCTTTTGAAAATTCCCCCTAAGATTTAGGTCTTCAGACTGATGCTCAACTCCCATTGACTTTAGATGGAATTAGAAACCTGTGTGATCTTGAGATTTGGGGCCACAGATAGATTTCCAAAAATGCTGATGGCACCTAGCTGCCTTTAAATTCACATGAGAAATTGCATCTGCATTTCTAAGTTCCTGAAAACCAAAGAAAGTCAATCCCTCCTCATTCCTTTGCATCCTCTGTCCTTACAAGGAGTAGAAATAGGAATTATTTGTGGTGGGATATACTCAGACTTCATTGGGTTTGATTGGGCTATTAAAGGAGACTAATAAAGGGTTTAATACACATTAACCCTTAAAATATAATGGGAGCTGGGTATGACCCTTACTGGACATCCCAGAAATTGCCTGTTAACTCGGTATTAAGCTCCTCTTCATTAAGAACCCTGCGCATTCCCAAATGACTATTCTTTCACCCTGGCTGGACAATGCTCCAGCTACAGCCTACTTCCCATGGGAAGAAGCAGGAGTTTCTTATTAATAGAATAAGAATAGCGAGAATATGCCCTAAAATCCTCTCATGCTGAAGAATGATTGGGCATGACCACAGTTCCTTTTGAGGGGACAGGCAGAGTGGGCAACCCTCTCTTTCAGATTTCATGAGTTTAGGGGCCCTATTTCATGTTATCGTCCATAAGGAAATGACCTGATTTTCAGGGTTGCATTTACACTCCTCTGAAAGTCATTTCTGCTAAGTCTAGGTTTCTCACTTAGGTACCTGTGCAAGAATTCAGTTAAAAAGTAGAATGTTCATGGTTCAAGATGTTTCTGTGGGTGACATCAGCAAATTCCTTAATAAATGCCACAGAATATAAATGACAAAACCCCCAGAAAGATGAGCCATTAGTTAGGCCGTTTGTCTCATATGTCACCACCTAATCTTTTGTATTACATCCCTCTACATTTTGCAACAAAAATAAAGCTGCTTTTATATTAATTTTGGTCTTTGTCGTAGAAGGAATTGGGTTTGCATTCCTTGCTAGGATTTTGTGTGTATTTGTGTCAGAACCAAATACATTAATGAGACCTCAAGAGCAAAAAACTCTTTAACATGAAAGGGAAAAAATCTCCAAAGCAGAACAGAACACACTGAAGCATAAATAGGACAGACTGGATGAGAGTAAGTACAAGCAGCTGGCCAGAACAGATTCACAGACAGAGTGGAGCTATATGGTGATAAGGGATTCATTTAGCTTTACAAAGTGCCTAATGTGCCAAAATAGCCCAAATGATATGGTTTCCCTAATCACCATGGATAAATTTCATGCCACACCTGAGGGTCTCATTGCACTAGCACCTTTAACTCACCTAGATTAAATTGTGGTCCTGTGAAAGCTCAGAGAGCTTGGGCTTCTGACCCTACCTTTGTGAACCCCCTCTTTATCAGTGTAGATTTCATCTCACAGCCACTCACATGCAGTGTTGTAAAAGTAAAGTGAGAACTAAAGTCTTCAGCAAGGTACTTCAAATGTGAATTGTTGGTCATAGGGAATATAATCCCGCAGTTCAGATGCACAGTTACGATATGCTTGTGAATGGGCTTGGAACTTGATTTCTCAGAAAGCACTTACGCCTGAAGCTGAGTTTTAGAACTGTCAAGAAGTGTCAACATCGCCACCAGGACAGTCTAAGAGAGTATAGCAGCACATGGAGCTGCTATATAGTTATTAAGAATATAAGCATAAGAACAGTATTGGCCACAAGGGAACATCCTGGAGAAATCAGCAAAAACATTTTTTTATGGAGAAAGCTGTTCTGAAAAGTGGTATAAGGAACATTTTTGCGTGAGAAAGAGTGGCAGCAAATGAGCAGAAAGACTGGGAGAACTGGCAACTGAAATAGAGTTTCTCAATATCTATGAACAAAGGTAGCAAACAAGGTGAGTTGTCTGGAAAGTCAATGAAAGTTCTATGAAAGGATAACTAGATACATTTTAAACACCATGTAGATAGTATTGAAGGAGGAATCAGCTACTGTGAGCAAAAGAGGTAGTTCTGGTGACTAAACCAGGACTGATGGTATATATTTTGGCTCCCTAAATACCCCCAGGCATCAAGCCTCAAAATCATTCCCTGGTGAAGGGGACAGAAAAATCCTGAAATGCAGAGATCTCAGCACAGGTATGACGTGAAATGGCTGAGCCTGCTGGTGAAGGGGCTGCCTTAGCAAGCTGTGCCTCGGGGACATTGCCTGCCCTGTGTGCCTGTGCAGCCTCCTCATGCCCCACCACACCTCGGTGCAGCCCACCGGCATTGCTGCTCTTTGCAGGGGCAAGAATGGGGAGAAGCTCTTCAGATCATTAGGATTTTAATCTGTCATTTGCAGCCTGTATTCCCAATTGTCAGGCAGGGGAGATGAAAAATCACTGCAAAATCTTTTAGCAAGCCTGAAGTTGCACAGCCAGCTGCCTCTGTACGTGACTTCCTCTGTGTTGCATGGCCAAGAGAGGTGTACTGCAATGGGACATTATCAGCAACAGAGGGATGGATCTTCCCTGGTCAAGTTCTCTGCTGAAACCTGCTCTCTCCCCGTAGAAAATCTGTACCCATACTGATATCTGAAGTGGAGGAATCTTGATACATGCAAGGATCTTCTCAAGAGTAAAAATAATGGAGCTTTATACTTCAAAAGCACTCACACGCTTTGCAATTTTACCTATTGTGAGTGCACATGTGTGTATTTTGGGCTGATTTTCTCTGCTCAGTGAACAAAAAGTAGTAGGGAATACTTCAGCTTTGAAAAGTTCTTCATGAAATGCCTTGGGACAGTGATGTAGATATGCACACATACTGCCTCAGAAATGCTTCAGAAGGGTTGCCTGCAACACTCACCTGCCCAGCTAATATCTTGTTTCTCACTATAACCCTTTCTGAGAAATTTTGTGCTTGCACAGTTCTCTAATACACCCATCTGAAAGGCGCTGGAGAAGTGCCAAAATCTGCATCATCCTTGCTGGCAAGGACAGCTGTGAAATATCCCTTCCTCATTTCATGCTGCTATGATGCGCCTTTGTTTTTCACACACTCGTGCACAACTCTGACTTCTGCTTGACTCTCCAGGGGAGGGATGCTGAAATGCCTTGTTCCAGATGCACACTTTTGTACAGTGTGTTTAGCAATGCTCATTCATCAACAGAACCTGTACTGTCACCTTCCAAACAATAAGAGAGACAGGAATGTGTCAATGAGTCAAAGTCTTCAGTGCGGTGCAATTTCCCCTCCACTTCCCCAAACCTGCAGCCTAGGCAAAGTGGCCAGAATCAACATAGTATGTACTAAAAGAGGCATGGACATGGTTTTTGGTAAGAATTCCCTTATCATGTGAGCTAAGGAAGCACCATCAGTCCCTGGACCTACTATCCATCAGAAAGCCAAATCATTCTTTCCTGTTCTCCTCCTACGCCCTGAGGATTACACAACACCTGCACACCTTGCTCCCTTTATGGATCTGTTAATGTTACAGGACACAGTGGCTGCTCTGGGAACCCACCTCCCTTGATACCCTGCAGTGACAGGTTCAGATCTACCCTGCTTGTTGGTGGTAGCCCCTCTGCTACACTGGCAATGGCCTCAAGCTTGAGTGTTCTCACACAGGAAGGCTTCTGAAGGCAAGGAGCTGTCCGTCTCCATCTCTTCCCTCTTTCCACCCTAAAACATGAAAGAATATACATTTCAGAGTCTCTTTAAGATTTCTTTTAATCTCTTGCCTTGTCACAGGAGCTAAAGTCTCATAAAAAATGCAGGCACATGACATCAGATATCCAACAGGTGACCAGACTGCCCTATAAACTGAGCTTAACATCAGCTCCCAAATGTGATTCAACAACCTTACTTCATAATCCCAAATTCTAAATTTTGCTCTTTGGTCTTTGTGTTTCCTTCCACCTCAACAATGTGACTACACAAATATTGCCTTAAGGAGGTGCAGTAACAAATGCTCAGTTTAGGCATTGGCAGGGCCCCATCTGAACTCAAACAAATCCTCAGTACCTTGGGGCCTCATGCCAGCCTCCCCACCAACCCCTTATTTGAAAAAAGTTTCCTGAATATTGACATCTCTATCCAACCTCAGTAATATGGTGTGATTGAGATGAGGTCCAGTGCCAGTAAATGGCCTGGGTTCATTGTTATTGAGTGCTTATATCAATGTATTGCACTGTTTCGGCAACCCACAGACCCCAAGACTATTATTCTACCTGAACACTCAGCAGCCACATGACTGCACACAGCTGGGCTTCTCTGAAGCTCTTTCACCGCTGGGGATTTACTTCTTATTGTGTCTAGAAGCACAATTCTTACATAAAATCAAGATTTTCAGTATATTAATTCAAAGGAACAGTCTTGTTTCCGAATAACTCATAATTATTCTTCAAAATATTCATGGCCAAATCTTGGCCAACTTACTAACAACTCTCTTGTCAATCCAGTGGAGACCCCTAAAATCAAGTGCAATAATTAAAAGAATGGGATTTCCAATCTCAAGGATAGAAGAAAAGTACATACGCTTTGGAGATTTTGGCAGTAAGGCAAGCATGAAACAACTTGAAATACGACATTGCCTGAATGCTCCAGTTCATGTCTCAGGTAACCATTTGCCTTCAGAGCGCAGAGGAGGAGGAAGAAGAACTGCTGTGCTGTTGAATTGTTTAACAGTAGGTGTAACCACTGTCTCGACTCACACCTTGGTGCAGTCTCCTCTCTTTCTGGCTTCTGCTGACAACGATACCACGGCAGCTCTTGAGTAAATTGATTCTTCATTCTGGTTATGTTTGCAGGTATTAAAACATTTGTAAAGTTCTCTAATCCATCCCAAACTGAAACTGAGATTCAATCCAAAAGGTTAATGCATTGCTTTTACATGGTACTGTGAATAAGTTGAACTTGTATGTTATCACCCATTGTTTAAACACCGTAACACCTCACAAATGCACAAATGCACAAAAAGACAAGAAATTCAAAGCATTTTTTTCAATCACCAATTTAATCCCACAATGTCCCAGCCAAGTCAGCTGGCAGATACAGCTTTCCTCTTTTTAGGTAGGTAAAATGAGGCAGAGAAACCTCAAACACATACCTCCAATATGATTTATTTTCAAAGACACCAGCTCCTTACAGCTGCCATTGCTTTAGGATTCCTACATATTTCTGAACTTCAGATAACATTTCTTGAAATAAATAATGAAATGAATAAAGAAGTGAACCATACATAAATAAAGACAAGAGAATATGAATGTATTTTCCTGTCCTTTTTGTGTTCCTTTAGACCTCATAACTGGTTTTGTACATGCAAGGAAGATGAATGGAAGGCCAGGGACTCGGGGGTTATTGTGCCAGAAGGAATGGTTTGTGTTCCTGAACAAAGACACCTAATTTTTAGTGAAAGCTGAAAAGAGGAAGAAAATTCCATACTACTGGTATTATATATTCCCTTGTTTATGCACACTGGCCTGTGTCCAAAGCAGAGCGTGTGGAAACCATATGACTACTATTGAATATGTGCCTAAATCAAATTTGCAGTGTTTTTGCTTTGCTTGCCAAGCACAAGCCTCCAGTGGGGTTAGATACCATATGTTAGGTAGAAAACAGGTTGCAGTTTTATTGCCTACCTTTCCAGGTACAGGACAATCTTGCCAAACTAAGTGACATCCAGTTGTATAGAAACTCCATAAATGTCTGGTTTAGTCTGGATCCCAAAGCCCATCCTAATTTCTCCAAAGTGGTTGACCAAAGCAGACACCTACTCCTTCAAAAGCAGTGTCTTTAAGCAGAGAGGACAATGAAGAAAGTAAGGCTGTGGCTCTTTCCTCCTTCTGAACTTGGGAAAAACACATTTGCAGGAGACATTGTTAGAGAAGGCATCAGGAAGCAACGTGCACCATGTGCCACTGTACTCTTCGCAGCAACAATAAAAATTTCAAAATGTGTTTTTGCTCCTTGTTGGCACAAACCCAGATCTTTTAGAGCAGAGTCTGTGTTGTAGATCAAATATGTGTTTTGCTGCTCATAACTCCAGGCACAAATGGAAGAGCCCGGTCCAGCTGCCAGTTTCAAAGGGAAGGGGCTCAAATATGGTTTTCCACTTTTGGCCAGGAACTGAAATAGAAGACTAGCCACTGGGCAGCTGTCATTTGGTTTAGAAATATGGAGTCTTCTAACATAAATGCTATGAGCGGCCATAGTGAGTCAAAGCAAAGATCCATCCAGCACAGCAACCTGTCTCTAAGAGACAGCAAACTCACATAACCACATTCCAACAGCTTGCTGCTCAGGGACTTCCAGATCCAAAATTATTTTATTTATTGGGTCTTTATTGATGGTTTTCTCTTCTGCCAATTTTCCCTGTCTCTCCCTGAATGAAGGTCAGCTTTCACCATTCACAGCATCCCACAGCAGAGCATTCCTATGCTTTCCAGACATGTAAAGGTATACTTTCTTCTGTTTGTTTTGAATCTTCCCCTTTTTTCTCATAAAGAATTATTCCATATACTTGGCCACCTTGTCGCCCTTCTCAGAACTTCTCCAGCTTTGTTATACTCTTTTAGAGATGAGTGGCTGAGAACAACATCCAAAATGATACATACAGCAAGGGAATGCTGTAGATTTGAGCCATCACTTTATATGGGCTGCTTTTTCTCCATATGCATTTGCATTTATTTACATTGAATCTCATATGCCATCTCAGGGCAGAATTACTTTACTTTTAGTACATTTTAGAGCATGACATTAGTCAGTTTATGGAGGTTCACATCAAAGAAAAGAATGTCCTGAGCAAGAAAACATAGCATACCTACCATACAAAGTACACTTAAAAGAATCACCTGTGTGGGAGGACCCACATTTCTCAAAATGCTGGATTTCCAGATCAAAAATTTAGTAAAAGGATGAAAGTAGGAATGCATGCTGTATAGTGAGCTAGGCATGAAGTATAATTATATAAGAATGTGATTTTTTTTTTAATATATATTCTCTTTGGGAGGAAAAGTTTCAAAAGCCCATCTAAAACACTGCATGACCATTGAGTTGTATGATAATGTCTAACAAGTACTTTCAGCACTTACTTACCTAACAGAGATGATAACTGGCATCCACATGTACATTTGGATGCAACAATCAGTTGTGGGATATCCAACAAACAGAAGCCAGAGTCACACGGGTCTCAAACACGGAACACTTGGCATTGGCATTACACACCTCAGCTGGCGTTATCTCTGTGTCCTACTTCAGTGCAGACACTCAGAGGTGGATACCCAAACACAACAGCTCTGCTCCAATCTTGGTTAAAACAATTTATTTACCATATTTGCTGTTGACAATCCAAAGCTGATCAAAACCTGATTTTACTGTTGAGGTAGTGTTGCCTGATCATCTGTGTCACAAATCCTAGGCCCCATTTCTTTTTGAGAAGGCCCAATGATCTCCATGCTTAACTTCGATCCTCTTGGAGCTCAAATGCTTTATCCAGTCTTCTGAGATTTATGTACTGGTGATCTGTGCAAGGGGTTGAAAAATCAAAATCTTTCACAAAGCCACAGTATCTCCAACCCAGAGCTGCCTATTGAACTGCTGGATATAGAACTGTTTTCCCTGGTTGATCATGGTAACCACGTGAGCCTTTACGGGGTTCCCAGAGATGTTGTTTCATGTACAGTCACTGCTGTTATTTCCTGCCACCATGACTGTGTTGCCTGGTACTCTCCATTGCAACTTAGAGAGAAGAATACAAAGAGACGCCAGGCTGAAGCAGCTAATCCAAACAGTGAGAACACCTGAACTGCTGGGGAAAGGATTGCAGTACTGACAGAGAACAGCACTTCCCAAGCACTCTGGTACAAAACAAATAGGAAGCCAGACAGACAGACAAATGGAAAATGCAGATGTCAGGGTCCAATGGAAAAAAAAGAAGGGAAAATGTTCAGCCTATAATCAATCATGAGTACAGTGGAGCATTGCAAAAAGACTCACATTACATTCCGGTGCCAGGGTTATCCCATGGTAGTGGGGAGCTGTCCTAGGGTTGGTCTTCTGACAAAGCAGCAGCAGTATCTGCTGTGTAATTTTGCCAGCTCTGAAGGTGCTCTAGATGCATGTACTGTAGAAGAAACATATTGACTAAAAGGTTGCAACCCTTCTACTGGAGGCACTTACAGCCACTTACAGGCTAATGGATCGAGTCGCTTCTAGGTGGATGCGAATCCCTCTGAATCCATTCTAAGAAACACTGCTAAACAACAGTAACAGACTGTCTGTAGCTATCCTCACAGGCAGAATTAAAAATACAAAGCAGAGTCAGTGAAGCCTTGGGAAAAATGTGTGCAGTGATTGGTTATATTAAATAAAATTAATTTAAGGTCAGTGTGAGAAGCTGGCGAACAGGTGAAAACAGATTTCTCACTGGACGCGGGCATAACTGGCACTTTGGAGTCCTGGCCATTGCTGGTGAGCAGGGCACTGCAAAGCACAGACCTGGTTGCCATATGAAGGGACATGGCCAAGTAAAGACAGTTGTCAGTTTTCATTTACCTTAGCTCTCTGTTTGGCTCGTTGATCTACCTGGAAGATGTCAAATCAGGTGGCAAGAAAGTCCAGACCTGCAATGTCGCAATATAAAAATTCATCCTCCCAATAGCACAGACAAGGTGGGCAGGAGAAGACAAAGTCTGCTTCACTTGATATTACAGCCTAGTAACTAGACAGAAAGCACAGTAGCCAAAAGAGCAGCCCCTGAATGACTGGAGAAAAGTGCTTGAAGCAGCCCCACAATTGAGCAAGTTTGATACTCTTCAAATTATTTGCTAAAGCAGTAACAGAAGGCAGCAAAACAAGCTTCACCAGGAAAGAGTTCATACAAAAAACACAGACACATGACCATGGAGAGAGAAAGCTTCAGGTAGCTCCAAGAAATAAGTAAATGGCTAGCTGGCATGGATATAGAAGTCGAGGCCTTGGGTAGAAAAGTCAGGAGAAAAAAGGAGATTGTGAAACAAATCAAACTAACATGGTGCAAGCCAAGAAAAGGAATTCAGTGACCAGATGGAAGGCTCACAATGTCAGTAATAACATAAACAACAGGAGACAAGTCCATGGAAAGGGGTTCACAGCAGGTGTGTCAACCATTTAATCTATGACAGGTTGCTGGTAAAAGAGCTGCCTGTGGAGGCACAGACCCTCGAATGACACTAAGCAATGCAGTTAACACTTGACATGTGCCTCACACTCTTGTGCCATCATACCTGTGTCACACCCATCTGCCGCGCAGTGACCCCTCTCCTCATTCACGGAGTTATGGGATGAAACCAGGTAGTTGGTCTAGTATTTGCCAGGCCATCCAGTTGTGCCTGCTGCAGGCAGCCCTGGGACCATGGTGTGTGGAGGTCACGTTGCAGTCTGGGACTGGGACTGCCTTCCCAGAGATTTCGGAGAAATCCCACTGAAATGTTCAACCTTTGGCAGCAACTTCTGTCTCTTCCCTTTACTGCCCCCAAAGGAGTACCTTTTTCCACTGGACACAAGCTCTCAGAATCTCTCATGGGAGCAGTATATTTGTACTCTAGCCAATCTCAAGGTCTTTGTCTTGGTACCAATACCCATTTTCACACAAAATGCACATGCACAGAAAGATTTAACACTGAGGCCAGGGCAACAGAAAATTAGCTACTAATTTTTGTAGCAATTTCCAAGAATTTCTTTTCTCTGGATTTAGGGCAGATTGGGTTAAAACTCCTTAAGTGCTATAAACATTAATTTTAAAAGACAGTCTTTCTTTGGGCACCATCAGAGCAATGGAAACAACCACAGAAAATACAGAGGAATCAGGTATCACTTGTAAGAAAGTAACTGGGGATGTAGTATTCCATTACACAGGATGCATTTGTACCATTTTAGCTTGCACAGATGGAAATATAGTTCAATGTTTCAACATCATTTGACTTTCACGTGTTAAAATATTGATAAGTGCTGCACAGGATAATGCCCCTATGGTTTCAAGTAGTAACTGGAGCATGATGTTTATTGAAGTGAAATACAGCAAAGCCTTTAACAAGTATTTAAAATTCTGAGAATCACTCTCAACACTGTCATAGATTATTTCTTTATTTTTCTTCAGCTAATCTTTGTTGATATCTTCCAGTTTGTGGATGTTAAAATAGAATTCATCTTCTGATCTCCTCAATGCTTCTGTGTTACAAGAAACTCTTCACAAAAAAATGAAAGTATTTCTTATTTGAAAACTACAATGCAGCTGTCATACACAAAATAATAAGCTTCAATAAAGAAAGACAATGCTACATAAAATAGGCATAAATGGACTGCAGACTCCCTGTTCTAAATATTTATGGACCTTTACGCTGCAGCAAGAACATTTGAAAGCCATAAAACACACGATTATCCAAATTGTTCAACGAGGTCTAACTTGTATCATGTTAAAGCTTCAGTTCTAAAATGCACAATGTTTCCTACACCACTTACAATTGCTGAGACCAAATTAGTCCAGTCAGAAGTCAGCAGAGGCCAGAAAAGATGTCACTTCAATATATTTGAAGGGAAGATGAGCCATGAAGCATTTTCTGAAAGTGCATATCACAGGGGTAAGACCGTCATTCATTCGGAGTTCATCTATCCAGTCTGCAGCATCAGATTTAGCACAGAGATGTTTTGGTCCCCTATGAAAGCAAGGCTTCATTTTATACTTCCCATTGGCACAAACATGGCAAAAATCAAAGAAGAAGGCAGTTCACCAGATATAGTTCAGGTGAACAGATTGAAAAGGTTTTAATGTTCTCTGAATGTAATTTGGAGGAAAAAGAAAAGTTTCCAAGCACTGGAGCAACCATTCTTTGGGGTACACAGGCCTGTAAGGGATTTAGGAACTTGACTCTCAGACAGGTAATTCTTAGGATGTACTCTTTAACCATATCGTCTCATGTGTACGCTGAGTAGGCAAGATCCATGTGGGAAGCCTGAGTAATTCCCAAATGAATGTTCAGTACCAGGAACAGTGTTTGCAATTCATGTGTAAAGGTGCATGGTAAAGCTTCCCTCTACCTAAGCTCGTGGTAATTTTGAGGACCAAACAGCATTCATTGTTAGACTGTAAACAGAATATTGTTTTCCTCTCCTTAAAACAAAATAAGAAAAATAAATCCTATTTTACCCTATTGTGCTTTGTCTGACTGTAGGAATATCAACTTACATGGAGTATTGCTTAAGGCATTCATATCTCAATAGTTGTCTTCTGAATACTATTTAAATTAAATGCAAGTTCCCTTGTTACCTAATATATATACATATTTTAGCACATAAATCATACTAATAAGAGTTATCAGTTTCAGTGTAAATTATTATTTTGCAGAGCAGTCAGTCTCCTGTCCTTCTAGTCACTTTATTATTTGATAATTAGAACTGGTTAAAAATGTTCTAGTTTGTCAATTTCAATACTGGTTGATGAACATACAATGAATGTTCTTCGCAAAGAATGCTGGAACATTTAATTTCTAAGTTGTTGAAGTGTTTCCCTTTAGTTTTATAATTTAGATTCAGAGAATAGAAAAGTTCATATTATTAAGTTCAAAGAAATCCATACTAGCAAGGAGTGTTGCAAACTTACTGAAACATGATTTTGGTAGTTCATGGAGATATTAATGAATATCTAAAATTTCAAAATTTTGCCTCTTTGTTGTCCTAAAAGTTTGAAATGTTTACTTTTGCATGGAATAAATTCCCTCCGTTTTGAAATCTGATAAAGATGTTGAACAATAGGCATTGATTGACTTCAAAGTACCACTTACAAGTGGTACAAGAAGTACTACAAACGATCTCAGAAAAAAAGAATTGTATTACTATAAATTAGTGATGCAGCAAGATGTTCAGGCTACTCATCATGTTTCACAGTGTCATATGCTGAACACTATTTAAAACAACAATAACATAATTTTTCCACTGGGTTTTGCAGAATCCTTCTTGATGTCTTTCTTTACAAAAGATTCTGGGCCATTCCCTTGAACAAAATTAATCTCTGGTTTAATAAGAGCTACTCAACAGTCACAACACAAAGCCAATTGCCATGATCTCTGAATCATTTGGAACGTGCAAAACGACACAAATCTTTCCCCTGCACCACAACGCAAGCTGAGAACACGCCTCAGCTGTGTTCTCAGTGTGCTTGCATCTCAGTCACAGAGGACCCATATGATCATATGCTGTACTGCCCAAAAAATAATTTTCTCATGTGCAGAGAGGCATTTAGCCAGAGATATCGTGTAACATCTTCTGTGGCCATCTGTTCAACCTCAGAAGCACAGGTATTTTCGAGCAGCACACAGGTTAAATGCGCACAGCCAGGATGTGCCTCGGTATTGCAGTGATTGGTGCACTGTGCAAGTGTAAGTGAAAGTGGCTAGCAGCTTAAAAAACGAGTGATCGTGGACCATAGCTGTCATGGGGATGTCACACTGGCAAAGCAGAACCTACAATGAATACGTCCTGCTAAAAAAATAGCTAAATGTTTTTAAAGGTAGTATTCTGTTTGATGTTCATGCACGCTGAGGCAGAATCTCTGTGAACAGGCAAGCTCAGACTAACAGCAATAAAAGAAAAGCGGGTATCTGGTAACTTCCCAGGACAGCTAGCTGTCACTCAGGAGCCAAAAGCTGTCACATCTCTCTACAGGTATGAATGTTACTGTATTGCTTAATCAGAAACAAGCCACAATTAAAGATGGAGTGACCCTCAGAGATCTCATAAAGATGGACGTGACACTGCCACTGTGGGAAGGCCTTATTCTGTTGATCAGTACCTCAGGTACCTCATACCAGACTGTTCCTCTGCTTAGCTCTCATGGAAACTGTCAAAATGGGCAGAGTAAGTAGCGGTGGTGGGAGGGGATTGGCAGGGCATGCCTGTTTCTTGATACATTGTAAATATCTGTGGTCTTGCTTTAAAAATGTACAATTTCAAAATACATATTATAGTTTTTTTCCTATCCTTAAGAAGACCTGTATGTTCTGTTTGATACTGAAGTCGAGGCCAGGTGGGAATCCGTGGGTTGTGCTTTATTCATTGATTAGCTATACAAAGGAAAACATGGCATGTTGTGAGTCTGTTTCCTTGTGTTCAGACTATGCTGTTTAGCTGGCTTTTCGGAAGGAGGCACAAAAAACTTGAGGTGTCAGCATTGCATCACTTGCATTGTTGGTGTTCTCCTGCCAGTTGGAGTTTTAAACTCCGTGTTCTTAACCTCAGTAGGGTGAAAATCCCTGCTACCAAAGATCAGGCATCCTAGAAACTGTGACATGGAGCCAGGGGATGGTTAAACTAGTCAGGCAGGTTAATGAATCAAGAAAGTAATGCAGCTCAGAAAGGCTACCTCAGAAACCTATGTCCAAAAGATAAAACTTAAGGCATTAAAGGAATTAGAACTTAGGTAAGTCACTGCGCTAGAAGGATGTGGCCCATTCAGTCGGAATTCCTTGCCTTAAGTTGGATTTCTGTCACATGGAAGTAGAAAGGTTTTCTACAGTTAACTGTGGCTATACCCTGCCTTGTTTGGAGTAAAAATCAGTTCCAAAGTTTCTCACATTGTAAGGGACCACAGAGGTGTCAATTCTTTTAAGATGGTAAATCACTTACCTATGAGTGAGGCCCTGCAGGTGGGCTCTGGAAAGGGAGGCTTGACCTGAGGCAGCTGATGGGTCCAAGGCCTAAAACTCCTTGTTGCCCTTAGAATGCCCCAAAGCTTCTTGATGCCTTCAGAAAATTCCTATACACGGTGTATCTGAAGTGTGGTCATGGTGGAGGCTTTACTGGAGGAATCATAGGACCCTGGGAGACTTAGCTCAAGCCTCAGTAGTTAAGTGATAGTCAAGCCCTCAGTGGATCTGGCCCAGACAATCTACAGGTGGAAATGGAATGTATTACTCTATAAATTTCTCCTAACCACACATTCCTTCAAGAAGATTTTTATGCATATGGTATGATTTTCATGGGATAAAATGACTAGATGGTGTCATTATTTCAAATCAACAGTCATTTGGACATAAACCGGCAATAATATGAGATGATACCTTAGGAAAAATTGTTGCTGCTATGAAAACAAAGTACTTTCTAGAGAAAGTGTTTACAAAATGCAGACAAAGCCAAACTGATATTACTTATGTAGTATGGCACACCTTTCCTGCCAAGGTTTGGGGATGGAGTTCAGGTAGGTACTGAAGAGGCACTGGCTGCCTTTAAATCTGACAGTCTTTAAATCTGGTAATGATATAGGATATCTAAACTTTTTTTTTTTTCTGCAAAACAAATGGTTGTTCTTCAACAAATATATTAACATCTCTTAGCACCAAACTATTAAATGTCTGCTTTATTTGTATAAGATCAACTTGCACCTAGAGCAGTAGTCTGCTAAGATACATCCACATGCTTGATTCCAAGCAGCGAATACAACTCCAGTAACTAAAAGCGTAGTTTTCCCCTATGCTTAAAATTAACGGCGTGGCGACCCCCTAGTGCCACTGGCGACCTTATCACGCCCTTTCCCATTAGGTGCATTTCCCACCGTTTGCCATAGACCTTTTTCTTCTCGGCTGTGAAAATAGAGGGAAGTTTCAGAGATGAAGGGCTGGCTCAGAGCCGTGGAACCAGTAGATGGCAGCAAGTACACGCTGAAAAGGCTTTCCTCGCCCAGCCGGGCAGCCTGGGAAGCGGTGCAACTTTAAACGGATTCAGTATTTGTCTTCCATATTTGGAGAGTGAAAAGTGTATGTGACAATTAGAGGGTAATGCAATATTACAGTGCAAATAGGAGAGTGAAATGACTGTGTAACCACTGAATAGCTCCCTGATTTAATTTGTTTGTACTGACCTAACTTCTCGGCAATTGCAAGTTCATCTCTGACAGACTTGGAAAGAGGGATGGAGATCAACTCCTGCCAGTCACCAGGAGCTTCCTCGGCCCTCCTTCTCTGTTACACTTTCTGTGCAGGGTAAAGGTGGTTAACACTGCTTTTAGGCTGGAAAGTCGCAGAAATCTGCTAATGAAAGAAATATCTCCCTTTATGCTCGGCTATCGTGATTTTTTTTTCTTCTTGGGGGATTCTGCACTCTGCTACAGATCCTTCCGAAGAAAAAAAAAAAAAAGGGCAGTTAAAGCATGAACACAAGCCCCAAATATGTGCATACACAAGTATGATTTTTTTTTTTTTTTCTTCCCCAAAGCAACCTGGGGTCTGGGCTGACTCACCATGTATTGTAGTAATTGCAAAGATGGAATGCAACAGCTCCAGAAAACTGCCAAGGAGCAGACATAAAATCTAGGCATCCGGAAGGCAGCTGGGCTTCTTAATTATTGGCAAATATATTTATATATAAATATTTTGCCAAGCGTGATTTGGGTTAAGAGTTCCTGTGAAGTGACCTTTTGCTTTCCTTTGTTTTGTGTCTGTACACATGTCCTAGATAGATACATGGGGAGAGAGACACAGACGCACAGACAGAGATAAATGAACGGATTTCACACAGCCCTCCGAAATCCCAAACGATGCCTAAATTAAACGAAGAGGGGATATGAAGCGAGGCATAAGTGCAAGCACAGATTTCAGAACTGTGAAAATATGTCAGCAGAGCATCATTTTTTGGTTCAGGCTGATAATCACTCCCTGCTCTCATTATAAGATCAGAAGGGCCATCTGTCCTCTCTGGATAATTTGGAGCTCAGATACAGTGAGCACCCTTGTTAGAAAATGACCCTCCTACTCTCTGTAATCACAAGCACTTTGCAGCCCTGGGATCTGCACGAAACTGGGGAGGAACAGATTGGTTCCAGATCACTATTGATTACGTATAGATTTGTGGTTTATTTGGTGCTATATTTTGGTGAAGAGGTTTTTATTTTGGAAGGGTGGTGGGACTTGTTTCCTGCCTCAATTTTTCAACTTGTCACCTTCATTTGTTCGGACTTTCCTCTCCCTTCTCGAGATGCAACACTAGGATGTTGCATGAGACGGAGGAGTATCTTGATTTTGTAATGAGACAAGCAAGCATCAGTCTGAACAATATAGCTCCAGAAGCTGCTTCCTAATACGCGATCTCTGTTTGCAGGGTACTGTTTCCCCTCTGATACACGGTTATTCTCGAGTGAGTGACTCACTCATTCACAGCCGCAGCAGAGAGGTGTAAAATTCAAGGATTCTTCAGCGTTTACTCTGGACCTATAGACACAAACAAGTCTTAGTGACCTCACTGACATGGGACAAAGTCATAAGCCGAAGGGAGAAACTTTGGCTAGGGAGCATAAGCTGCCTTCCTCTTCTGACCCAGATTCAGTGATAAAGTCCCATGTCCCCCCCGTGTTTCCAGTCAAGGAGACAACTTGATCATCGGAAGGGCAGGACCAGAGACAAAGTACCCTTTTTCGGAGAGGGGTTGTTGTAGCAATTCATCCGGGATGAAATCATCCCATCATTCTTGTGGGGACCGGTGTGTACCGTATCGCTAATGGCAGAACAACGATGACAAACAAGACGCACAGTTTCAGGACATCAGGGAAGTTGCAGGTGGGAGGAATCCGATTTTAGCGCTAAGAGCTTCGTCGTCTCTAACGCCCCGCTGTAAGAGACTTGGGGTTTCGAGAGGTAGTTTATTATTATTCTGACGGTAGCGGTTTCTCCTCATTTGTAAGACAATGATGTTTAATATTCACCGAGGAGTAGTGAGGTGCCATTTGAACACCGCCACCCCCCAGCCCCGCGCCGGGGACAGGGTTCCCGTTGCACAGAGCTGCGGCTGCCAGGCTGCGCTGCGCCCGCGGGGAGCGCTCCCGGCAGAGTCACCGGGCCGGGCCAGGCCGGGCCGGGCCGGGGGAAGGGAGACTCGGCGGCAGCCGTGGGACTGCTCCCGCCGGGCCCGAGCCGGGCACCTTCCCTAGCGGCTGCAAAGCCATCCCATCTGCGGAGGCGGACAGGTACTAAACGACATTTGCAAACTCAGCCGAGTTCGGGCAGCCGGCGAGGACGGGCGCTGCCCCACCGGCGCAGTCGTTCCCGGCTTTCCTGAGGAGTGTGGAGCTGAGCAGCCCCGGACGGGGACGGGCAGAGGCTAGGCACGCTCGGGGCGACATTCAGCAGGCATCCCAAGATCGCTTTTTTTTTTTTTTTTTT